>VZUA01003101.1:22778-34588 GCA_013401035.1 Horornis vulcanius | reverse complement strand
TTAGTGCCAGTACAACAAAGGGAGCAGGGGTGCCATGCTTCTTCTTTGTTATAAGCTCATTTTCACAATTGCCTCAGCTCTGTCAAACCCCAGAAGTGAAAAGCATCAATTCCAAGCCATCCCCACTACGTGCATTTCCACGGAAGACCTAACTGACCGGGAAGGTCTAGTTGACCAATATGGACACAAAGAAAGCCAGGGAAAAACAACTTCACCAAACCTTCTTCCCTGTTGAGGCCCCCCTTCAATTTACCCCACTGCTGCAGCCTCACACTGTCACTGCCATGTCCCCCAACCCTGCCAGCCCCTCCCGCCCAGCCAGCTCTGCACGTCCAACCCCCTCCAGCAGATTTCTCTCCTCTGAATTGGTTTAATGCCAATTTCAACCCATCAGATTGAGATACTAACTTGCTGGCTATGCAAATCCCCATCCCTCAGAACAAAGGCAAGAGCCAGTTCACCTCTGCAAACCCCACTGGTGCTGTTGGGGTCTGCATGGTGTGTCATTTCTCTGCAGGCTCACTCCACATGCTCCACACTCTGTCCCAGTGACCTGAAGAAAAGTCCCAGAGAGGACAAGCCAGCACAGCACAACCACCAGCAGTGAGATGCTGAGAAGCACAGCAGTGCTTGGGGATGCTATAGAGACAGGTGCTGCTCAGCTCTGTAACCCATATGCTGGCACATGGATGGGCTATGACTGGCACAGATCACAGGGCAGGACTGAGAGCTGCAGCAACACCCAAAAAATTCTGAGGGAGCAAGCTACTCTCTATGGGTTGAACCTGGAAGATCACATGAGCTAAATGCCTGTGAGCTAAAAGCACTTGCTTTAGAGGGTGTGTTGCATTTCCAGTCCACACTAGGAATCCCAGTGTGCACATGGCTTTTGTTATGTCTCATGAAATAGTCAGTACAGTTCTCCAAAAAACTGTTCCTAGTCCTCTGAGACAAATGCCTGTGCCTGACAGCACAGGGCCTATTTTATTCATGCTTTGTTAAACTGTGTAAAGCATTTTAAATGTGGTTTGGGAACCATGCACTTATGGAACTTCTACTATGAAATTTTAATAAAAATTACCACAGTTAAATAGAACCATCACTGTTCTTTGAGAAGTGCAAGTGCTCACAACAGAGCCCAGAGACCAATTTAAATGTTTCATTTGTAGCTTGCATAAACTGGAGTAACACAATGGAAAGAGTAAAGCAACTTGATCAGTTCCCATGGCACCTAAATGGTCACCAAAAGGATTTCTACTGCCATTAACATTGGGCAATCTTGAGGCCTGCTGCTAGTTCCAAACTGGAGATCAGCAGTGGAGGCTCAGCAGGGGCTATTTCCAATGCCCTCTGAGAAGAGCCCATGGTCACCAGCTCCTCTCCAGGCCCTGTAACAGAGATGTAGTTGCCATGGGATAGCGAAAGTGAGAAACAGAGGATGTCTGCTGGGGTTTGCTTTCCAGTACTGATGCTTGCCCAAAGTGCCTCTCCACCTCTCTATTATTTTCCATGGTCTCCAGGCATTTATTGCCTTCTGTGCATGCAGAGGCAATTTCCTGTCAGCTCTGCAAGACTTGCATCTCAACTCTTCTGGTTTTGCCCTGAGAAGCCCTTTCTCTCTATGGCTGCCTCATGACTAGAAAGTCATTCCACCAAATATTTTCCATTTTGTTCTTCTTTTTTTCCCCTCACTGTTTTGCCAGACACTGAGTTGTTGACAAGGAAAGTGTCCTCAAGAATCTGACCCACAAAGGTGGAAATTCTGTACAAGATAAGAAAGGAGAAACAACCACATCTCAGTGTTTTGTTTTCACAGCAATGTCCTCCCCTCAACCAGCAATTTTTGGATGCAACTTTCAGATTCTCCTCCAAGAGATACAGAAGATGGCACAATGTATTCCATGTTATTGCCTACAGCATGGATTAGGTGACCATCACAGGCTACTATGATGTCTGCCAAAAGCAGACATGGGTTGTTGGTGTAAGGAATTTAGAAACAGGATGTTGTTGACTCACAGGTCACAACTTACACTGACTTACAGTGTGTGGATGGACAAGGCTTAGTCACTAACCTTCAAGCAGACTTGCCATGGTTTGACTGCTGGTCTTTTGGGCAGTTTAAGGGAAGAAAGCAACACAAGAGAGCAAAACAGTGTGTGGGAAGTTTACAGGGGAAGCAGCAAAAAAAAAAACAAACCTTGAGTAATTAAATTACTACCTCTATCATGAGCAGTGGTTCTCTGATACCCTCATCCAATTTCTCAGCAGACAGAAGGGTGGTGTCTGTCCTACCACACTCCCAACTCCTTGCTTTCATGTGTAAGTACTCGCAGCCTTGCTTCTGAGGCAGCCATGTGGCCTCTGCCTAATGATCCTGCTTAGCCATCTCTTTAGTGTCTCTGTGGAGAAGAATATTTCCCATAATATTTCATCCTGATCCTGCATGTCCTTGTCTGCAGGAGGGAAGAGATGCTTCCAGGAAGCACGGCTGGATCACTTTGCCCAGCCCTCAAGGATATGCAATGCAGCATGGGTTGACAACTGGAGGACGGCCAAAAGTAACACAGAGTGCTCAAGTGCCAGCACTGCAGCACACATCAGTGTCATTCATTTTGCAAAAAGCAGCCCCAAAGAGCGTGGGGTACTTGCTGCTGTGCTGGTTACATGAGCTCAGCACCAAACTGGGTGCAAATAAATTACTGCCACATGCAGTGACTGGCTTCCACACCAACTAACCTCGCTCCATGCCCTAGATTAACAGTATTACCTAGATTAACAATCAATGCATAAATTCTGCCAACTTGGATTCCCCTCCTGAATATACAGTCCTGATGTATATTCATTGTAGAATGATAACCTGAGAGGCTGGATTTTATTTTACAACCTCTTATGTGACAAGTGCACAGTACTACTGTTTATCCTGCTCTGCTGCTGGCCAAGGCAGATATAGTACATACAGATATAAGAGATTGCATAAGGAGATGACTTCTATCAAGTATGTCCATCTTTGACCCAGCTGTTCAATCCTGAAGGGACTTTCAGCAGTTAACAAGCGTTAGACCCTAAACATTGTTCTGGCCCAGTTGCCCAGAGGCAGGAAGACATTGCCCATAACTGGAGGGAGGGGACACATACCCTAAGGTATCCTTCTGGCCTTTTGTTTTCAGGAGTGTTGAATAAAGCAAAGCAATGAAAGCAAAAATGGCTTCAAAGACAGATGCCTGAGGGCACTCTCTTCCAAACAGCTTGGAGGAAATGAGGCTGCTCAGAATCATAGAAATTCAGACCCCAGATGAGGTATTGCAGTTGCCAAGGTGTTTCCCTTCCCTCAGTTTGAAATCTAATGCACACAGATGTCTATTATGAAAATGTACAATATAATTTTTTGTTTTAATATATTTATGATATTTACATACATTGATTTTGTATAAACACCCACATGTCCAGACTTGCATAGATCTGGCTTCTATGTTTGTTCAGTCTTTATCTCATACCCTGGAATAATGCCATTTGTTCCCTATTCAGCAAACTTTGTGACATGAACGCTGCCACTTTTGCTCATAGAAACCTTTATGCTGTTGTATTCCACTCCAGGAGAAAAACAATGTGGAAAACCCCATGAGAAATAGTGAGTGGATGGTTTTCAAAATTGCTGACTACCAGCACAAGAGGGGAGTGTGAGGTCTGTAGGGTTGCTGTTCCCTGAAACAGCACTTGTTTTCCAAGCACATTTCCCCGCATCCATAAATATCCATGACAACATCTGGTGTCAGGGAGAAGACAGACAGGACAGCACAGTCTTTGAATACCTAAGGGACTAGGCTGTGCACACTGGCACCCACACCAAAGCAAGAGCTCTGTCAGAAAGAGATCCCAGCAGGTAGCTGGGGACACAGCGCCCCCGGGTATGAAGGTTTTGCACAGAGAAGATGGTCACATGGACATGAGGCTGTCTGCATTCAGACATCTGTTTAGTATCACACAGGAAATCTACTCAGCAAAAACCACCCAGGCTACTTACTGTATGTAGGAATACTGCTCTGCTAAAGGTCAAACTTACACAATCTTTAAAAGTGTGTTTTGAGGTCCTTCAGAGCTTAAAAGGGGCTGTGTAAAGAAGCATTTTCTCTTTTGGAAAAATATCCCTGTCTTCATAGACATTTAAATATGCAAAGAACGCCTCTGGTTTCCCAGTGATTCTGAACTAGGAAAACAAAGAAGAAAAAGGAACAATATTCTGTTATTTGTCTTCTAACTGTTAGATGCTCAGTGGCCACTTGGGTGTTACCTGAACCCTGATTTATAGCACCTGTATCAAGACAGACTGACATAGAGCATTCTGTATCAAGACGATGCCCCCATGGTCAGCTGGTAACTGCCAAAAAGCCAACAAGACAGTTCAAATGAGGGTGATCCATGTCTTCATAAATCATCAGTCACATAAACTGCATCTCTCTCTCTGCCCACTCCCCCACCTACACTGTCTGCACAGAGAGAACCTGGATATGTGCCTGCCCTGCTCATGTACTAATCTATTCCCTTTGAACTTGAGTGACCTACATTCAGTCCTTTCCTCCCAGTGAATCACAACTGTCTGGAGTGACAGATGCCACCACAGATATTTTCACAGAAAAGGAGAAAGCAACTTTAGCCCTCATAAGCTGCTAACATAGTAAGCAGTGAACTGGTTACCTAAGAGATGAGCAGAGGTCAGCTAGCACTGAGAAGCGGGCACCACTCACCCAAAGAATTAAAGTATTTAATTATGTTAAGCTTGGGGCTCATTTTCTTTGCCTTCAAGATGACACTGTAAAGGCCTTTTGCTAAGGCTAGAGAAAGGAAGCTAAAGTACCTTTTTAATCATTCATCCCCAAGAATTAGAGCTTTAAATGGAGATTAGAAGATTAAGAATAAAATAGTGCAGTTTTGCAAGCAGCCAACATTCTCACTCACAAAAATACTGTGCACATGCACAGATGAGCCAGGAAGACAAAGGGACACCTCAGGACATTTCACAACCCCACCAGGGACAAAACCAGTTAAGCAGCAGGAGGTGGGAATGTCTCCCTGTCTTCCAACAAAGAAAGATTTTTCCATAATGTGCTTTCGTAAGCAGGTCTTGCTCAAACAGTCATGATTTTAAATATAAACCAGTTCTGCACCAACTCTCTCCTCTCTCCCCATGTTAATCACCAGACTGATCCCACCTCTCACAGGTAGCTGCACCAGGCAGGTGAGAAGCACTGCACATCCTGCAGATGGAGCCAGGTGGCAGCGCGGCCTCAGGAGCCACATCTCTTCCTGCCTTTGTGCCAGCTGTGCCCAGTACCATGCTGCTTCTGGAGGCTGGCCCACAGCCCCAGAGCCTGCACAGACCCTGTCTTCCCAGGAGATAACACCGGAGCAGGATCTGATTTTGACGAGTCAAGGAATTTGCCACAATGCCTCACACAGCTCCTCCTCGTATTATCTTTTGAACATCACAGAGAAAGGCTTTAGGGAGGACATATTGTTTGGGAGTCAGACAGGCACAATATGAAAATGCAAATTGTCTGTAAACCAACAACCAAAGTGACATTTAGCAGAGTGACTTAATATAGCTCCTCATGTCGCTGCTGAATCATGACCTGGTTTCTTAGAGAATTTCAAGAATGACCTTCAGCTCACAATGTAAACTTGTATTTTGGAAGCTTGAAGCCATGAGATCTAATCCCAAAGACTGTACTGACATTCCTTCTGTAGTGACAATAATGACGGCACATATACATCCATGATTTATTACAAAAATGAGCCCCTTTGTATAAGACTTCCTTCACTCAGACATTTTCTCTGCTAGACATTCAGCCCTGCAGCATGCAACACTGTTTTCTAATAGTGGAAAAACTCACTGCCTATTCGTCCGTGAAGATTTGACACTATCGGGCCATTGCCATTTTGTTTAGGAGCCAAATGATATTCCATTTTAATTGATTAATTTTTCAGTTACTGCATTGCTCCAATTTCAGGACCTAGCAATCAATGCGAACTGACAAAACCCTCAGAGCTGCACTCTGCTTCTGTTTGGGTCTCCATTTGCAAAGGCATTTAATTCACCTCCTCAACAGCAAATTTAATGAAGGATGCATACCAATGAAGAATCATGCAATGGGCTCATATATGCCTGTCAAATATGAAAAACACCTGTGTTATGCTATGCAGGTCTCTGTCATTCTAGACTTCAATCACACTAATAATAGAGGCCCCTCAACAGCCCCTCAGCTCTGCCATTTAGTCACTGTCAACCAGGAAAGAGCTGGGCACATAAGGAAGAGCAGAACCACTGAAGCATCACAAAAATACACTCAGGACAGGTATTGCCACAAGCACTGCTCATGGAAATACAGTGCAGCCCCTCACACTGCCCCTTGTCTCATTCTGCAGGTGCAAACTGCAGCAAAACCAAGTCAGTGATAGTGAGGATCTTTAAAATCCACTGCTCAATCAATCCTTGTCCAATACAAAGGGCATCATCTGATTCTGCACACACAGTGCTCAAAGTTCTGTACTGTAAAAACATCTTGTAAAGATACAACTCCTGGGTTATGTTGTTAGGAGAACTCACAGTTTTTCTAGGGATAGGATAAATTTTTGCTGTCATAATTGCAAAAAGGAAAAAAAAAAAAAAAAGATATCTAGAAATTCAAAAGCCAGAATATAAAGAACACAGAACTTGATTTTCAAATCAAGTAATGTTTGAATGATTTGTGGTCAACAATAATACCACTACAGAGACCTTGGGCTATAGCTGTTTCCTTTGGCCTGGTTTAACTATGAATCTGATCATGCAGATTTTGGGAACTGCTGGTTTTGGGTTCATTTTTGAAAAGGTATGTCTGGCATTTTTCTCCACATATTCAACTAATGAAATTTTGCCCAAACTCCATTTTTAAAAAGCTCCCACAGTCATGCAACCAAGTCCGACTTCCCTCTCACCCAAAACCTGCACTTCTGACATACCAGACTCCTCTCCTGACCACCTAGCTCACCCAGTTATCAGCTCAGCAGTTTCCACTCTGTGGGTGAGATTTTGCTTTTCAAAGTTCATGTATGGGTCATAGCAAGAAATGTGGGAGTCTGTTTCTGATAGCTGGGGCTGTGATCCTAACATTTGGCTTCTCAAGGCGTGTTGTGTGAGTATAACCAATGCTGTCAAGAAGACAATTTTCCCTTCTCAAGATCCATCAGATGCTCTTTTAAAAATTCTCCTCTTCCAAAGTATGACAGCTGAGTATAAGCAGTAGGATTGACTGACCTCCAGTCATGATCCTGGGCAACACAACAGCCTCACTTACCTCCCATGGCCTAAGGAGCACCAAGCAGGTGCATTTTCCACCACACAGATCTCTCTCACCAAAGAGAGAGGATAGCTTCAAAAAGCCTTCATCAGCCTTCCCAAATATGACTGAAAAATAAACGTAGACACATCCAGTCTTGTCACAGCTCCATGAAACCCACAGGGTTGCTCATGAGGATGAGCACTGCTCAGTGAGTTCTGCCTTCTCCTCTCCACACAAAGCTGCATGAAGAGCACAGGCTTTGTTTGTGGTCAGAAGAACACAATGTAAAAGTTCGAGTGACTGTAAATTACTAGTTAAATTCAGTGGTAAAATTGCCAGTGACACTGGTAGAATTTCAGCCACAACAAAAATACAAACAATGAGAAACAAACACGCATGGAGTACTCACAAAGGACACAATTTCCTCTCTATCTTTCAGAATTTTGGAAAAATTAAACTGCTTAGCACACTAAGGTTCCCTTTCTTACAACTATTTATTTGCTCTGGAAAATGGCTCTTGTTTAGGAACCTTTTAACTATGTTGTTAATGGGCCTCATTACCCAGAAGACAAATTATGTATAAATTTCTGTCTGGAGGTTGTGGTGGTGATATAAAGATTAAAAGCAAAACAGCTTGTTCGAGGTATGGAGTCCATAAAACAGCTCATTTTTTCCCAAACAGAAAAAAGAAATTGAGACATTCTTCACATTTCTGACTTGCTCTTGTTGGGTTTCAGCATTTCTGGCTCCACAAAGGAATATGAGTGATGAACAAACATGAACAAAGGAAATGTGCTGAGAGGTTTGCTCAAAGTAGATTTAAAAGAAATTTAAAAAAATCATAAAACCAAAAGCAGAACTGCAGTAGTGAGCATCAAAGATATCACAAAATAAACTTTAAAAACCTCCAAACTCTGAAAACCTACAAAAACTTGAAAGGACTGTTACAGGCAACAAGATGCAGGAGGCCTGTCCTTAGATTACAAAAGGTTAATAAGAAAGAGAAATCAACTTGTAATTCTGCATCACAGTCTGGAATAAACATTTCTTACCTTAACTGGTTGAATGTAAAAAGTATTCTGTATGAGTCTGACCATGGCAAGACCATGGATCAATGGCACCCAGGCAGTGTATTCATCTCCATGCCCTGTTCCAGCAGTGTCTCTCTGCCAGTGCTGAAGGTAGCTGGACCAGCAACACATCCAAATGTCAATAAAGAGCAACACTCTGTAGTGAACAAAACAGACTTAACTGTTCAAATCTTATTTTTGACTAGCACAAAGGCAGCTGCCAATGACGTCCCTGCAACCAGAACGTGAACAGTAGCTCTCATGCCCAGTAGCATTCACCACTCACAATCCAAACTGCCAGGACAGCATTCTTCAATCTTTCTCCCTAATTAAGATATTTAAGTAACATGTACTGATGAAGGCTTCTTCATGATCTGTCAATATATACAGCTTTTTATACTGCTGTCACTCATACAGCTTACAGCTCTCTTTTGTCCCTTCCTCCCCAAGCCAATATAAAAAAGGCATATTTAAGGTTGTAGGGTTAGGCACTCAGCAAAAAGGGCAATCCTGAATTATAAGTGTCAACACAAAGCTACTTCTACCATGCATGTCCACTAAAAGCTTTAACTGGCATGACTGCACATAATTACATGCCAATATGTGCTCTCATGCAGGAGACTGAACTCTCTGGAGTTTTTCCTCTGCTTCCCTGCAATCATGTGCAAAGTACAACAGAAACAAGTGGCACGCCAAAAGTGTTCAGATCAAGGTCCCACCGATATCTCACATACAGCTGCTTTAAAAATTTTGAAGCCTGAAATCATAGTCAAGCCTGCAACTTGGTCCCGAAGAGAGCCAGAGCAGCATTTTCCATTCCAAGAGGCAGCTTCCTTTACACATGCTAGGATCCTGCTACGGTCACCCTTAGGGAGAGATGTAGGAAACAAGACTTTTCTTTTTCAGGAGGCAGCATTTCACAGAATCACAGAATGGGTAAAGTTAAAAGGGACCACAGTGGGTGATCTGGCCCAACCTCCCTGCTCAAGCAGGGTCCTCCTAGAGCACATGGCACAGGATTGTGTCCAAATGGTTCTTGAATATCTCCAGTGAGGAAGACTCCACAACTTCTCTGATCAATCTGTCCCATGTGGATGGTCACTCACAGAGGATAGAAGTTCCTCCTCATGTTTAGGTGCATCATTTCATGCCCATTGCCTCTTGTCCAGTTGTTCAGCACCACAGAGCAGAGCCTGGTTTCACCCTCTGACACTCTCCCTTCAAGACTGAAAAGGTCCCCTCTCAGTCATCTCTTCTAGAGACTGAGCAGGCTCAGCTCTCTCAGCGTTCCCTCACAAGAGAGACAGTCCAGTTCCATCATCATCTTTGTCATTTTGAGGTCTTCTCCTCTTCAAAGCCAGGCGTTCTCAGGATGGGCCTTTCCCTCTTCTAACATCAGCCTCTATAATTATAGCAGGGTCCCCTACACCTCTGTAATTGCCATTCTGAAGTTCCTTCCCTTCTTCTCCTTATCCATTGCCCAGTCCTGCAGTATTTTCCAGTGGATGCTTGTGGAGAGGAAAATGGCTATCCAAGCTACCAAGAAAACCCATGCCATAGGCATGCTGTGGAAGGACCTGCTCCATCTCTGCCAGAAACTCAATGTGCTCTACTACTGGTACCTTCCCTCTAGTAGGATTCTAACACTGCCCAAAACACTGGGAAAAATGGAAAACAAGAATGAAAACAAAGCAAAACTCAGAACTACTACACACACAAATAAGCATCACACCAGGGAAGAAGCTGAACTCCTTTTTCCTTCTCCAAGGCCTGCCATTGAATGTGCTGCTGGAAGCAGTAAATTATACCCGTTTCCTTCAATGAGTTTAAGCCCTCCAAGTGTCTGATAAAGGACCCAAGCTATTCTTAAACTCAAAACTGCAGGATATTCCAGTGCTGCAGAATGTATTTGGCTGCTCATCTCTCATTGCCTGGACAGGTAGCGAACAGGCAGTGACAGACACACACCAACAGCCTGCCACTGCTCCTAGCCTGCCTCAAGCAGAGGGAGCAGTAGGTCTCATATTTGGAAAGATCCCAAGTTATCATGAACCTCCTGCTGTTTCCCTTCACAGCACATTTCTGTCTCTGATTGCATATGCAACCACCAGGGCACAGGCTATAAAGCCCAAGCCTACAGTTAATACAGAGATCTGCCTGCATTTCTAGATATTTGTTACCATAGCAATACCACAGAAGTTTTTAGCTTATTTTGTTGCTTTTGTTTTTTTTAAAGCTTAAGTCCTTATCCAGTGCACACAGAGCCAGTTCCCAGTTATGTGAGAAGGAAACCTCACAGTGTGCTGTGCATGTGGCAGAGCCTCCTTCCTGGGAGCAGGGTGGTGAGAGGAGATGCTCAGCTCCTGCCTGCCCTGTGATGGCAGGGCTCTGCCCACTTCGTTTACCAAAGCCATTTCTGATGCCTGCATCCAGCATGGTGTTGCTTCCTACCCACACTGATCAGCACCACATCACTGCACTTCTTACCTCTTGAGGAGCTCCTGTGATTAACGCTTCCCAGAACACTCATCAGATTTTTAGGAGCATCCACTTTCAGCTTCTTCCTCAAACAGCTCAGCCAAAAGCAGCTTACAAGACCAGCACAAATAACGTAAAGCCAACTTGTCCTTCAATGCTAGAATTTACTTCAGGGTCTGGAAGTCATCTACAGAAGCCTTAAATCAACTATCATAAGACTGTTTTCCAGGCCTGCCATATCAACACACAGCTTGGACAACAGCTTGTTTTTCAGCATACCATTTACAGGTTACTCCAAAGATTGTGAAAAAGACAAAAATGTTGACTGACAGCTATTTACTCCTCAAATATAACTAACTGTAGTCATGTTCAGAATCAAGGCTACCCACAGGAGAATCCATCCAGAAACAGAAGGAAATATATTATTTTACCAGAAGATTTATATTTTTACAGAGTCAAACACTTGGTACATTTGGGTAATTTTGGAATGCTGCAACTTTAGCAACCAATGCCCCAAGCTGGTGGAGCAGAAGAGCTCAGCAGCACACTTCATTAGAAACCAGTGAAGTTAAACAACAGAAAACTGTCTCCCACCATCAAACCTTTGTGAGGTATGTCCATCATAAAATGGAGCAATTTTTGCACACCTGTGTGGCTGATGCACTTGGACTGCACACAACCCATGTCTGTATGCCAGTTCACTGAGGGTAACTGCCTGGTACAGCTCCTGCAAATGAATAATCTTTCCTTAAACACAGGTGGCACAGGTTTGTACTGCAACACTAAAGGCCTGGAATTGATAGGTGTCTGTCAGTCATGCAGAACAAGAAAATTAATAATTTCATTAGAGGAAAGGTATCTTTCAAAAGTTCACTGATCTTTAGTCACGGATTAGGGAAGAAATCATGTTTCTCATTGCAGAAAAGTGATTTTCCTCACTGAAGGC
>VZUA01003101.1:0-12613 GCA_013401035.1 Horornis vulcanius | reverse complement strand
AGGGTATATTCACTTCAATTTTCCTTATTACCCCTGCCTTCCCTGCAGAAGAGCCATGACTATTTAAACATGCAATGAAGCTCTAAGAAAGGGGATGTCAGTTAAATGCCCAGCGGGAAAGACATTCAAAGAGAAAGTCAATGGAGCCTGAGCAATCAGTGTAAATCAAGACTTTAACCTTTCTGAGCCTCCTTCAGACTCTTGATCTATAAAAGAAGATGCTTAAACACTTACCACATTTCTGAAGAGTCAAGTGCACATGACCTGTCAATGCAAAATATGTTTATTACTGAAAGTACCAATTGAAGTGTTTCAGTCCTATTGTCTGTGGAATGTTTTCCCTGTGAAAACCATTGGGCAGAACAGATGCCACTACAAATCTGTAGATATATGGATTCACTTTCAACGTGTACATCTCTAGTAGATAGATCCTTAGCTTGATGCAATGTCCAAGTCCTAACTAATTTGACACTAGTAATTAAGTCATAATTATAACAGCCAGTACCCCAGCCTCTGGTGCATAAAACCAGAGTTTCTGTTTATTGACCAGCAGAGAGAAAGCTGGCTGCCAGGCAGCTGAATCAGATGGGAGCAGTCCCTTTCCAATGCAGCAAAGAAAATTTTCAAGGAAAATCATCCTCGATCCACTGCTCTCTGGGGTAACACAATTAGGCCATGACATACAGACAGGTCATTTAATACAATAGGAACAAATCCACTGATAGCATTTCCCTTGCCTGAATGGAAGGCAGGCTGTTAAATTACCTCTGAAGGGGCAGACAGGCCTCTCTAACAGCGAGAGAGGCTCCCAAACCACACATCTTTAAAGGGCAGCCAGCTCCAGCCCAGTCACATTGAATTCTACTCTGTAACCCCAGCATCCTTAGACAATCTTTCCTGCTGCTTCCAGACACTGGTTCCAATCTGGCTCAATATAGACTAAAATCATGGCATTGTGCTTACTGCATTTTATATTGGCAACCTATTTAATGGGACAGAGGAAAGGAAGAGCTATCAGATGGTTTTCTGTACCTCCCAAAGCAAGCCAGAAGCTCCAGGAGCCATGGAGCCATTTCTGCAGGAGGCAGTCCGCATCTGCAGGGAGGCTGCAGTTATTTTAAGGCAATATTAAGAGTCTACATTTTAGTGACCATTCAAATATTTTAAATTTATTAAAATTGTTCTAAATATATTTTAATAGTTCCACATTTTCTCTATACTAGTAGAACACAATAAAGACAAAAAAGTCCTTGCACTCCACACTTCTTCATACACCTTTCTCGAGTGTATCCCAAGGAAGCACCAAGCAAGCTCCTCCAATTCAGATAAGCCATTTCAGTAAATCAAGGAGAATATTGCCATCACACCATCACACTCTCAGAAACGTACCAAATCAATTTCATTAAAGCTAATAGAGTTTTTTTAAAACATGTTTTTGAGAAATGCACAGTGACAAGTTCTTTCAGGTCAACACTTACTAAAGCACAGTATAAATACCTTCCTCCTTGCCAGACTTGGTGTCTGTTCTGAAAACAGATAGCTGAACTGCCCTCTAACATCAAAGACATTTCCATGCAGTTCTTTTTCACACCCTCTTTGATAACACTGGAGGTACTGAACTGGCAGGTGAATTGCACATAGTTCTTCTGGAAGCACAGCCCATAAGGGAGCCTGAATGGTGCTACCAAACATATGGGGATTTTTTGCTCACCCTTTTCAGGAGCAAAGATATTTCTTTTACATCATCAGGCCTTTGGTCTATTTTAGCCATCTTTTCCCTTCAAGTAAGTCCAGAGAGCCCATTTCTGCTTAAAGTGCAGAGCCATTCTGAAAAACCAATTCTGCAGAAGTAATTCTGCCCCACTCCCACTACCCCAACAGCACCATGTGAAGATATTCAAGAAGCTACAGCAAGTCTGTGTCAAACAGGACAGACTTACTGAAGGATGTTGAGTTGCTTGCACTTGTTAGGAGTTTTCCTGAGGTGGCATATTGCTGCTGACCTAGAAACATTAGTCCTCACCCCTCTGATCAGGAGAGGTGCTCTGCAGCATACTGCACAGAGTGGGTTATCCAGCCCAGATACAGGCTGTACCCCAGGGCCCCACACTTAGACTGCCAAGTTTTCCCAGCCTGTATTACAGAATTATTGGCAATATTACCCAATATCACTTGCCAAAACAACAGTGGTAAAGGCCTGGCCATCCATTTGTAACTTTTCATCTTCCAGCTGATGTTGTCCAGACTGCTGGAGCCTGAACTAGCCAAGCACACCTTCTCAGCACAAAGTTGGGTCTGCAGTGGCAGCAGCAGATGCCTGACATTCAGACTCCTATTTGAAGGAAAATGAGAACAGCTAAATTCATCCTTGTAAAATTCTGCTCCTACAAAAGCAGACAATGCTGCTGTACTTGCATTTGACTATTAATAACTTGTGGGGAAAAGGCCATATGCCCAGTCAGATGGTAGTGCCCGTGACAACTTGTGCCACATGCCACCGGCCAGGCAGAGCATTTCAGCATCCATCCTGTTTTTATCTGTCTGTGTAAAGAACTGGGTAGCAAGACAATAAATGAGTACATGCTGCAAACACCAGGAACATATTCCCTGCTGAAAATACTCTTTTTTCTGCAGAGAGAAGAATTAAAAGTGTTACAGTGTATTTTCCAGTCAGAAGAGCAAAATACACAGAATACTGGTTTAGGCAGGTGGTTGAGGATGCCATTTGGCATTGAAAACAATGTAACATGGGAACCTGGCTTTACTCTGATTAAGGTGAGATGTAAGTCTTCAAAAGCAGAATTGAGAATGAAGAAGCACCATCAGCCCCAAGGAGCCCTGCTGTTCATCGCCCCAGCCAGTTAAGGAGTGTTGCAACACCATTCAGCAGTTGAGCTGAGGTGGGAGAAGCTGAAGTCCAGCTTCCAGAGCTCAGCAAACACCCTGAGATTTACTCCAGTATAGCATCGCAAGGCAGTTAATCATTAGGAGAAGTCGTGCTGCTACGTGGTAACAGGTTTAATGATTAACATTTACACATCACTTAAAAGTTTTTTCTAACCTGTCTCCTGTCCTAGCAGCTTATTCTGAAATGCTTCTTCTCGCCAAATGAAGATGCAGAAAGAAATGCACACCAAAACCCAAGCTGGCATTTGAGGTAACTGAGGTAATTCATGAGGGGATTTCCCAAGACATTCCCTCCAGCCACAAGCCAAATTTGTTTCCCCCAAAGTCTCCCAGCTCACACAGATTACATACAATAAGTGCCAAAGCGGTTTCAGGTGGCCAACCTATCACTGGTCATAGAAATTACAAGGGCTGGGGATGTGGTCCAAATATATTATCAATGCAAAATGTATCAGGGGATGGCCAGTTACAAAGGAGATACCACAGGACAGAGTTTTAATTGTCTCTGGGGTAGTAACTGCAATTCAGTAGCAAATTCATTGAATATGTGCTGGTACACAATTAATACCAAGCTATCTTGGCTTCACTGGTATTTTCATCAGAGTGAATAACCAGAGGTTAGCAGTTCTGAATAATGCTTTGCTTCAGCAGAGCTTAAGGCTTCATCTCAGCTCTCCATCAGGGGAATGGGGGAAGGAATGCTTTCTATCCCCAACTCTTTATCTCACTCATGTATAGAGGTTATAAACTCCAGGACAGAAGCTGTCTTTTCTGTTCACATTTGCATAAAAGAGCCTGCAGTGTGGACAGCCAGAGATCTGCAGATAAACAGGAATCACCCAGCAGTACAGGTCTTGTGTGAGGTCTTGGAGAGAAGCAAGACAAATAGGAGATCTCACGCAACTCCTGCATGAAAATTGCTTGAAAAAGGATGGCAAGGCAACTGGTAACTCTAAGCAGGCTTGTGGCAGCCCCTGATGGTTTATTATTCAACTAATCTCCTTATCTCACTCTCCCTTCACAGAAGGGCCCCAAACATGTCCCTCACATACAGAAAGAACCTGCTACAGAGACACATATCCAGCTGTGAGCTGTGCACACCCCAGTACACAGAGTTACACCTAGGGCAGGGAAAAGGACTTTTCATAGAGAACAGCTTCTCTCTACATCCCTCCTTTTGCACCTGAACCCTCAGCACACTGCCAACCCTCACCCAGCTCCTGCCAAGCAGTTCCAGATAATGGCTGGAGTCACCCCTGTCACACCTCAGTGCAAATCTGATCTCTGCGTTGCACAGAGATCTCGGCTGAGCCCACCCCAGGACAAGCAGCATCTGACTCAAATGGCTCCCAGCTGACAGGCACTGATCAAAATGCATCTAAATTTACCCCTATCAGATATGGAACAGTGATACTGTCTTCTTTTCAGGAAGAAAAATACTGAACAGAAAATTCAAAGCAAATTCTGATCTCAATGGAAATATTTTCCATTCAAATTCAACTCACCTACTCAAGACCAGAAAGATACAAATTGCCTCTAATGATTCAAAACAACCTTCTGGCAACATGCTTCATGGCTGTCCTTGCCACAGAGAATGGTGAAGAGCACACTTTAAGCTCTGGACAGGGCCAGCAAATTAAATACAACAATGGAAGGTGTACTTCTAGCAGAATTATAAAAGCAGAAAAGCTGGATGTGTTGTGGATACTCAAAATTTACTTAGTCTTTATCAATCGGTCACAAGACCTAGTTTCGCAATTTCCTGAATATTTACTAAATATCACGTGCAGCCTTTTAGCCCCTAAGTTCTTAGATTCACTGCTACATGAACTAGGGAATCCAAATGGGCACCCTGCATTTCTACTTTGTAACACTTTTACATAATTCTTCCATGTGAACAGCACCACCCAGTTACACCACTGCCCTTCTGGTCCCCCCAAAAAGCAAGTCAAGATACTCCATTCACTTTAGATCTTGAATTCTGCTGAAGCCAAGCTGAAGGAACTGTGCAGAACTGTGTTTTCTGAACATGCAGCCCACTGGCAGGAGCAAGTTCCTCCTGTACACTGGTGAACTGGGGAGCCTTAGACAGCTCCTATGGTACAGGAGGCACAGAAGAATAAGAAGGGAATCCCCTCATACACACAGTTGCCATCACCACTCTCCCCTCCTGCAGCTGCTGGTCCTGCCCAGCTGAGTGCCCATAGACACATTCTGTGTGAGGCAGCTGGCATAGCTCAGGAAGTCACCAGCATCCTTTGCAGACCCTGCAATAATGCAGGTACAACAGGGTAGGGAGAGTTTTCTCACCTTTTCTTCATCACTTGCAGTGGTGTTAATACCTGTTTATCCATTCTTGGCCATCCTTTATGATGTCTCTTAGGAGACATTGGGCAAAAGCAGAAGAAAAATACAGAGCATTCCAATCCCCTTTAAGCTCAATGCGACAATTTTAATCCTCTAACTAAAAGGAAAGATGGGGAAAATGAGATGGACTGTGACAGGTTGGAAGGACTAAATCCCCGTTAACTAGGGCACCAAGATTTAAAGGACACAGCTTTGCACACACGAAATGTCTCTCACAAGGTCCTCACAGGAGACTGTCCCCTCCAGCTCCCCAGTGCAGGTGGAGACCCACTGCCCCCAAGGATGCTGGCGGCGGGCAAGAGAACACTACTGCCACGACATTGCCATGCCATGACTGATGCATCCAAACCCATGGGGGTGGCAGAAGCACTCAGGTGGCCCTTTTGAGTCACACATACAAGGGGTAGCAAAGGTACCAACCACACAGGGCAGTAATGTGCAATTAACAGCTGAATAGCATTAGAGAGAAGAATGTACCCATAACCTGTATTTCATATTAGCCCTGCCGCACACAGTGATTTCTATCATCCCACCATGTTTCCTTTCAATTCCAGCATGCCTTTCCTGAAAGTGAGGCTTTGAATCCAAGAAAATTAATGAGTAAATAATTTACAATGCATAATTTTTAATAATGCTGTAAGGAGACTGATGCAGGCAGATCAGCAGATTTTTCCTATTACCCGATGTGACTCAATCTGTATTCTGTGCTGTAAGGACAGTGTTTGCTTTCACTGTTAACCACCTCCTCACAGCTCGCCTAACATGTAGCATGAGATTGATGTCTGTTCAAGGACTTGACCTGAGCCAGCAGTCCAACTGCTCACTTAAAATCCTTTCACACTCAGCCAAAGGCAGCTTTTGATAGGTGCTTGGGCAGCTTCTCCAAGGCCAGACCTCACTTGACCTCATCTCATCATTGCCTGGCCTGACAGATACACAGTTAGTCCTGATGGTATGCTGATTTCCCAGCCCTTCCCACAATTTCTTCTGCATCTCCCAGCCAGTGTGGTCCAGTTTTCCCAGCAGAGAATGGAAATGCCCCAAAACACCCCATGGGGCCACTTGGCTAGCAGACACAGCACAGCAATCTGGCATTCCAAGGCATGGCACAACCAGACTCAGACTACCCAAACACAGGGAGGATACAAACAGATGCCAAGTTCATTCAGATTTGCTCCAACAGAATTTTTGAAAGGGTTACCTCATTGCCTCCTTTGGCTGCCAGCCCAAGCTCAGTATAAACACCACCCTGCACCCAAGCAATGAGAGAAACAGCCCTGTGCTCACCCCAGCCTGCCCCTGACGGAGAAGCCAGCTCTGCAGGTGAAGCACCAATGGGATGTGGCAACTCAGCATCCCTAGGCTGGAGATAGGGTTATATCCTACCACCAGTGCTCCTGCCAACCCCTCAGAGGTCACTGTGAGAGGTTGTTCCCTATCTTTAGTCGTAAAACAGGTAGCTCAGCCAAATGGAGACACTTCAGAAGGTTGGGAGACAAATATAGTGTACTCAATCAGCAACCTGATGGCTGGTAATTCCTACCACACAACCAGATCTGAATAAATCTGACTGAAATGTACAAAGAAGAAAAAAATCCACCAAAAATGACATCATGAACCAAGACCTGGCAGTGAATGGCTGGCACCATTCACAGTTTTTAACTCCAGTACCTTACAGTTATTTTTTACAATTTCAAAAGACTACAGGGAACTACATAGGAAGCACACAATGGTTTCAATTTCATTGCGTGGATGTGATGGTTTCCATTTGCACTGCCACTGTATCCATATTTCTGTACTCAGAGATTAACTGACCAGCTACCCAAGGAGCTGCACTGCTTTTTGCAGCTCTTATACACTCTTCCTTGCTCATTATGCTTTTTACTGCATACTTGGTACCAAAAGGCACAAAGTTACAGCATGGCATCATTGGGCATGACATTTTCTGGCATCAAATACTTTGTTCAGGGCACTCAGCATGCAAGCAGATGGAAAGCATCATTTTTCCAATTTTTGTCCTGCAGAAAGATTTTTTCAGAGAACCTCTGAAGACATTTTCATTGGTTAGAAGCACTTTTCCAGCCAAGCCTTAGCTGTTTCAGGGCAGTTATCCAAAACAATAAAGGCAAGAAAAATAGTCCTTTTTTTTCCTCACAGGCCCACAAAATGTCTGATACAGATTTCAGCACAGGTGCTTTCTCTCTCTGCTAATGTTAAACAAAGCCTCCTCAAAAAGATCATATTACAGCTTACAAGGTAAAAAATTTGTTAAGTGGGAGAATTGAAAACAAGAGGTTAAAGCAGATAATTTTCTGCAGCTTTAGCCGAATGCCACCAGTGACCACGCTCTAACAGTCAGAAATTAGAGTACTGCCCCAGCCAAACCATGGCAGCCTTGAAGCCTGAACTGCAAAGTCAACCCTCCAGCTCCACCATGGCAGGACAACCAGCCAAGCATCATCTGTCCAGCCAGAACAGCTTCCCAGCCCACGGCAGCCGCACGTTACAGCTTCATTCACATCCTGGGGGTGCACAGGGACACTGACAGTGCTGTGAGACCTGCAGTGGCACTGCAGAGGGAGCTGAGGCAGGTCTCTGCAGGGATGATGCTCCTGAAGGAGGCGAAAGAAAGTAGCACCAAAGGGAGTTTGCAGCTGCCTGTCAAAAACCCGGTCTCTACCAACACTGAGAAATTACCCATATGTTCAAAGCACATCACAACATGGGTAATTTCTCTGCAGAGATAGGGCCCAAGAGACCACTATATTCTTTTTTACTTTGTTTTTGATTTTGTTTTAAATGTACTGCCATATATCTCACTGTCTCCACAGCCCCAAGCACAACTGGGACATGGAAATCTGAAGCGGACAGTCCACCTCCAGTCCTTTATCACTTTTATTAGTTGCAAGAATATATGCTTGTAAAGACACAGCAAAATACAGCAGCAGGTAACACACAGCCTTTTCTAACAAATCCTATTGTTCAAAGCATGGAGCAGCCTGTGCTGCCCCCTCAACACCTTCCTCTTGCAGCAGATTGGCCCTGACCTGCTATTTTTCTGCTAATCCTATTCCTTGTTCAGAGGGTATACAAAGGGAGAACTCAACCACATGATTTGCTAAGGCTATCTCTCCCATCTCCAGCCCTTTACAGAACTTGCAAGCTAAATTGCACAAAATCCCTGTGAAGCAGATAAAATTTTCATTTTAGACTTTGGGGAAATGGAGGCACATGAAGAGCCTGTAAGGAAGATGGGCTCAGCTCAGTCAATAAGGCAGCTCCACTTCCACTCCACAGGTCTCACTGTGGTTCAATCTTTACATTAATGCAACAGTATGGATGTGCTGTGGATCATGGCCTCTGTGCTGGGCACTGGATAGACAGAGCAGCAGCGACAGCTGAAGGACAACCCCAAAGGACAGGACAAGCCTACTGCAGGAGCTGGCAGATAGGGCTGGAGAGCAGCATACACAACCAAAACAGGAAAGAGAAAGCAAGGTCCTAGGACTTGCACTGAGGTGACACAGAATAGGAACAACCAGCTGGCATTCTGTGGGGAGCCAAGGAAGAGCAAGAGATCTTACCTTGCTGGGCTCTGCCCTGAGGCTTCCCCTGCAGAAGTGAGACAATGCACGGGTGTGCTAGGGTCCCCCGCTGTCCCACTTGCTTCATCCCCAGCACATTTGCCTCTGTGTGTTTCATTGCCTTTGTGCTCTGCATGTTTTTCAAACAGGAATAATTAAGTCAGTTTTCAGTGCTCCAAAATGGGTGGTCCCAGTTCAGTGCCACTGAAACAAAACATCCTCTCCCCTTGCCTTTTAAGTGACTCTCAACCGGCCTGCCTTGGAATGAAATGTCTGGACCAAGTTTCACCATGGCAAACAGCAACCTGAGATGTCTATCAAAGCTTTCTGTTTCTAGCAACATTGCTAAATTTTTAAAGTCTTTAAATCTTAAGATAGTTTTGTAGATGCAAAGACAAATCTAACTGAGGAAGCAGCTGCATACTAAAGAATGCTTCAGCTCACTAAGAATTGCAACTGCTTCACCCACTGATTTAATGAAAAGGCTCTAGTAAAATAAATCATGTTCAGGAGCACTCCACTGGGCCTCACCTCACTTCTACACACTGTCCCAGACTGCCCAGACCACCAAGTTCCCCAAGCCCCAGCTACCTCACAGCAGCTACAGCATCATTTTGATTAACAATTAAGTTCAGTGCTGCCAACTGGATTTTATTAATATTACTACTATGAATAATTTTTCTTATTTTTCTTTTATTTTTAATGCATCACAAGGGACCCTGGGACAAATTAAATATAAAATAATTTTCTGCCATTTAGGCAAACAGCAGCTATTCCCCCATTTTTAAAGCATAAACACTGTAAATAAAATATTAAGCCATCAAGCTGTCACTGAATCTTCCTCCTGCAGTAATACCCTTAGATGACCCAAGTCATCCTTTCCCAGGGAGCTGGCACAGGCCCCATATGCCATGAGANAAAAAAAAAATCAGTGCTGCAGGGGTCTGGCCACAGCAGGAATGGCTGTCACAAAACCCCAAGCATTAAGGGCTGTATCCCCCACCCTTATGCAGGTGCTGGGAAGAGGCAGGCAGGTGCTGGATTTTGGCAGTGGAATGGGTCAGGCTGAACAGCACAGACAAATCCACCAACTGGCAGGGGGAACCTTCACCTGCAAAACTGTTGGCACTGCAACCTGCAGCTTCTTTTCCATCTCATTTCCAACACCCCAGATATCTGCAGAGCCACAGGGAGCAGAGCTGCTTTGCAGGCTAGTAGGACAGAGAGATGAATTTTCCTCCACTTTTCCTTTAAGGAAGATGTTTTAAGACAACAAGAGCATTTTGTGAGCTGTTGAACGTGGCAACTTCACTGGTTTGGTCACTGTACCTTCCTGACCTCAAGCTCCTGCTGCTGCAGCCATGGTAGTCTGGCTCACAGGGAGCATCACAGCCCTGGAGGGACAACACAGCCTCCCATGCTCTGTCCACATGTGTGCAAACTCAAACAGACACTCAGCATAAGAGCAGAAAGAAACCTAGAGCCATATGCCTGATCCTTGCCCCAAAAGGAAGGAAACTCAATAGGGACCTGCCATGAGTAAAATGGTAAGAAAGCAGCTGAAATGAACTGTGGAACCTCATTAAAAATTAGGCCTTTTCTCTCCATAGCACAGCAGGTCACAAAATTAAGCCTGGCAATATGCCAATGCAAGGAAATAGTGCTGATCCCCTCTTGTGTTTGTTGGGGTTTTTTATTTATGTGTGCCAGGCAGGCACACGTGCAGGAGCCTCATGGGACATAGGTCCCTGAAAAATCTGTCATTTAGCAAACCATGAAAGTTGCAGCTTATGCCAGTTGTGAGGAAAACAGCATCCTCTGAAAGCTGCACACAGAGGAAATGTGATGGAGGGATGAGAATAAAATCATCCGTGAACACGCGGTGAACATCAGCCAGCACCTGCTCTGTGGGATTCAGATACCCAGGGGCCAAAGGCAACACAAAAGCAGCAGAGTGTGCTGTTAACTAGGTGTTCCAGGGTCTGAAGAGCATCACACATCAAGGCGGTCTTACCTGGCAGCAAATACAAGCATGGCTAAATGTGCCAGTTTGGCAATTCAGAGAAGCAGGTAAAGCCCAGCCACTGCCTATTTTCTGGCTAAACAAGATGTGGGAATTAAACAATTGACATCTTTCCTCGCCAACTTGTTCTTTGCCTACACACACCACCTGTTCTGAGCAAAGCATCCCAGTGGAGTCTCCTGCTTGCTGTCTCACCACAGGCAGGTGACACACAGTTCAGTCATGTTTGCAGAGCATTTTGAAACCCTTTTGCTACAAGGAAAAAGGACGCCTTGATCTCATCTCCCCAGTGTTCATTCTACATGGCTGAGCACAGAGGTAGGGAGCAGCCAGGAGGGCTGAGCCCAGGCAACCTGAGCCAGCATTACAGTACAGGGACCCTCCACTGCCAAACTGGCTCCAGCAGCTCACAGAGCAACTACACAGGTCACAAAAGTTGGCAGGACAAAGACAAGAGACAACATACCGGCTCCAAAGAGCAATTGACAAAGATAAGAAGCATCATAACTGCTCCAAAGAACAACAGGGCATCAGCTTAACGCAATTCAGAGCATTTAAATAACGACACTTTCGTCTCCAACTTCCAGGCATGTTGCTGCTTTCCTGCCACCCCAGAGAAGTCAGCAAGCTAGAGAATCCTGTGGGCAGCCTCACATCCTGCTTTTGGCTAGGGAATAGGAGCAAATACGCCCACCCTCAGCTCACAGTCAGCCAACAGAAAAATTTCTCTTTCAAAGCTGCCTACCAACCACCCCTCTCATCTTTGCCCACGCTGCAGCAATGGCCTTGCTCTCTTCACTGGGACACAAGTGCACTGGACGAGCTTCCCATGCTGCAGTCTTTAGACAGGGAAGAACAGAGCCCTGGGCTCTGCTCATCTCTGCCATACTAAAGCAGATATGCAGCACATGGTGAACAATTAACCACGTGTATATAGTGCAGGAATGATGCCAAAGCCCTTCCAAAGACACACAGCACAGCTTCTGGCCTTTGGAAATTTCTTGGAGACAGGAGACAACCTTTTGCCTAGAAGAGACAGAAAAGAGTCCAGGGAAGAAGTTCATCTTCCAAAAACACGCAAACCAACTGTCAGAGGTCTTAGGGCTCCTTCTAATCAATACGAAACTATGCTGTGCTCCAGAGAAAAAATGCATTTCTAGGAGTGTAGTACTCACTCGTTTCTACACTCTGGTAAGTAGGAGAAGCATGCAGGGGCTTGTTATGTCACCAAGTGAGCCCTGCAATTTGCCAGTATCTGAATTTTCATTTCAAGCATCTGTAGAACCTGTTTGTGAAGAGTCTATTGCAGAGAGGCCACATGTCAAGATTTATACATATATATTAGCAGATATCTGTAGGATCACCATTAATGCATGAGCTGTTTCTGGGACATAGATCTCTGATAGCTCCATGCCCCAGCTTAAATATTCAAAGATTTCCCTGCTGACTCCAGGAATCAGACATCCATTAAGTTCAAAGTTGTGCTAATAAATATGAGGTCAACAAATAAAAAACAGTTTCAAGCTGAGACTTGCAATTGACTACAGTGTTTACCTGAGGTGATTTTTATTCTTTGCATTAAGAGAGAATAAAGAAAAGCACAAGCCTCAGAAGCACTTCAGTTTTTAAACTCGTGCATTACATCTTCACTTGCCCAGCATTTGAAATGTCATAGCATAGATGCAAGAGCAGATCTTTTGGACTCGTTCATCCGAAACAAAGATTTTTTTTT
>VZUA01003100.1:4115-15601 GCA_013401035.1 Horornis vulcanius | reverse complement strand
TTAGATATTTTGCGTAAGTCCTATGCAAATTGTTACCTCATCTTCTGCAAAGTTTATACCTCAATAAAATGCCTTGATATGGACAGAAAAGTGTGTGTGTACTGGAATCAATTCCTATGTTTTCATTACATTTTAAAAAAATACTTTTAGATTTTATCTAACAAGGGTTAAGGCATTAACTATTCAACTGCTTTGGCTGGCTGTCAGTGATGTAACAGCTGGTTTTATTAATGACTTTTGCTATAATTTCTGTTTCTGAAAGATTATAGCAAGGACATAGCCTCATCTCAAACTTCTTGGTCTTGTGCTCATCCTAATTAAGTGTGCAAAACAGTTCACATCTTGGGTTGGGGAATTTTTTGGTTGGTTGGGTTCTTTGTGGTTTTGTTTTTGGTGGGTTTTTTCTTTTTTTAGCCAAAAGCCACATGCTGAAGTGACTGATCTGACAAATATGCTGGTTATGGCTGTTCAGTCTTTCAAATACTTTCTGTGCTGTCCTTGCTGGTGAGGAAATGAATGTAATTTAAACACTTTTTTCTACTTACAGGTAGTTCAGAAAATTTGTCTTTCAGACTTCTGGTACTTTTTCTTCCTCCAAGCACATCTCTTAGGAGATCCATAGCATTAACAGAAGTCTGGCTTTGGATGTGTAGAGAGCAACTTGGGTGTGAGAGTTCATTAGTCTCAATCATCACTTTTAAGCACATACTCAAGTCCCTTAGAAGGAATCTTACCCTGCCATCTTTACTAGAAAGATTGCCTAGGCTGTGCTTCCAGCTATTCCCCTGCCTTGCAGCAAAGATTGCTGAGTCTCAAGGCTTTCTCTGAGAGACCTCATTAGCTCTGGAAAAGCAAAACCAGCTTTCTTCCCATTGCTGCACTTGGGTAGAACAAGAGAAGCAGAGGAGAAGGAGTTCTAGTCCTCCTAATCAAGGCAGTGGGGAGGGTAGAGATGATTTAGTGCAGTCCACCACAAGGATGAGCCAATTCAGGTGCTCTTCTCCACAGCTTCTGCTTCAGTTCTCATACTTAACTAGTTCAGGTAGTAGCACTGCACCCTCTAACCAGATTAAGGTTGTTGACCTCCTGTGCTGTAAAGGCACATTACTGGCTCACGGACAGCATCTACCCCAGGCTCTTCTCTGGGGAGTTGCTTCCCACCCAGCCTGGGATTCCTGCCCAAGAGCAGAAGAAGTGATTCCCTTTGTAGAGCTGCATGAGGTTCCTCTTGTCTCATTTCCTGGGCCTCTCCTGTTCCCCTTGTGTGGCAGTGCCCCCAGCTGGCCTACCAGCCACTCCTCCTGCTTTGTGTCATCTGCAGACTTGCTGAGAAATCCCAGGTATCCGGCACATAGGCCAAAGTAGCCTCACCTTAAATTGAAAAATAGTAACAATTTCCAGTCCCAGGTGGTGATTGATTTGTGCATCTTGACAGTGCATGCCTTCACTTTCCTCTAGTTTTAGAGAACGCTTCTACAGAGCCCACTCCTGTTTAAGGGATTCAGAGATTTAGCCTTACTGAAAAAAAAAAAAATTGTAGTTTCAAAAACTGGGGACACAGGCAGTTCCAAAACAGCTATGTATAAAATTTACAGTTCATCTGAACTGCTGACTAACCTACACACCTTTTGGGTTTTTTCCTAGAGCCCTGTACCTTTGTAAAACAAGGGAGATGTAAGCAGCAGTAAAATGCAAAGCAAAGCTAAAATAAGTATGACTTTGAGTTATATGAGTTGGGTGCCTGTCATGGCAAAAACAAGTCAAAAATGGTAAGAGTCACAGCAGAGTTGTCTGTTTTTCTTTTACTTTAAAAATATGGAAACATTCAAAATTATAAAAACAGAAAATACTCTTAAATTCTTGTAGAAAATAGAAACTATGCACAAGTCTTCAAAAATTATAACCTGCTTCAAAGCATGCCGTGCTTTTCTCAAATTCACGGTCTTTATCTCTACACACACCTTCGTGAAAGTGTTATGACTGAGGAAAATATACTGTCTACTTCCCATTCTGGACAGCTGACTGATGTTCTGCAGAAGGCCAGGCACCAACAGTGCATAATCCTGGGAAATGAATAACCATGAAAAGCCTTACCTTCTTCAAAATTTCTCTATCTCCACAAACACCAGCTGTAAAAATCAAATTAACAAATTCCTGTTATGTTGACACATCCCATCAAGTTTCCATACCATCTTACTGTGTTTTTGTACTGTCCTGAAATACAAGTAGTATTTTGATGCACTGAAGTGAACATGACACAACCACATAGGCGCAACAGCCATTTTCTTGCTAGAACAGGAACTCCACTTGCCTCCCCACATGGCCTATTTCAGCCTCCTCTTTGAAATATAGTTACACTCACCTGGCTGTGTTTGCTGAACCCACCAGCCCTGTCTTACCCACATCTAAGAGGAGAAGCATGGCAGCTGAGTCTAAAATTAGGAAAATCTTAGGCCATGCCTTCATCAAAAGATCACTCAGGGTCAAGCTGTACATGCTCTAAATGATGTGTCTGTGTGAAAGAAAAACCCTGCCAAAGTAGCTTCTGAACTCTGGCTCTTAATAATTTCTAGAAAAATGATCAGTTTCTGGGGCTGCATGTAAAAGAAATAAGATGACCTCATCTTCTGGGTATTTGAAAACACACTTCAACATCTGCCTCAAAATTCTTTTGGTAAACTTTTGTCAAGTGACAAGAGAGCATGGTTTACCTACCAGACAGCACAGCCAAGACTTTAACCACTTAGAGCAACAGGAAAAGGCAGCCTGAAGAGCATGAAAGCAGTAGGAAATACATTTATTTTAAGGAGATAAAAATAGGGCTTGCCTTTTATACTGCTGGGCAGGGGGATGCAGGAGGGCCAGCAGCACAGGACACTTGTATTCAGATAAACGCAGTTAAATTGATGGGCAATAATCCTCAAGCTCTGCAAGTATTTTTCTGAGTCATTTCCACGGCAGCTTGTTATACATGATTATCAGCCTCCACATATGAACTGACAAACAGCCAGCAAGTTAAAAAGTTGAGGCCATAGTCCAAACTAGCTCTGCTAGTCTGGATCTATTATATTCAGGTTAGAAAAAAAGGGAGGGGGGGAAGAACAAAACACATCACTGATCTGTAAAACCAAATGGTTTTAAAGTAACCATCAGTGAAGTTAAGAAAGCCTTAAGCTGTAGAAACAATACCAAGTCCCACTGAGCACCTAAACAGGCACCTTCTTGAGAGAAGTCTGGAAATTGCCGATAAACAGGCAAGAACTGAAATAGATTTGTCTTGCTTGTTTCTAGCACTTTGTACAAAAATAGGTGAGCTGGAAGCCAGCCAGGCTGCAAGAACCTGCTCATATCACGTCAAGTAGTGCAGAAGAGCATGGTCTTGTTAGCATAAATGAAAAGCTCAGCAATATACCCAGCACCCCCACTCACCAGAGATTGTTTCAAGTACCAACTTTCACTTTGCAATGCACAACTTACACTAGCTACTGTTTCTTGGGAAGCTGAAGTTCACATACCCACACAGCTGCATAAATTAAAATTCATTGCTGGGATGCCAAGGTTCTTAAACAGCAACAGCAGAAATACAATTTCAGTATCCCATTTCATCCATACCTGCAAGTTTAAACAGTTTAAACTGAGTTTAAACAATACTTGGAATTGGGGAAAAAACACCACCAGTGTCTATTATTTTTAAACCGTAGGCAGTACATGACACTGCTCCCCTGTAAATTGCAGCTCACATAATCAGGTTTGAAAGGACAAAAATGCAGCTTTTATCCAAAGACAAAAAACCCCTGATATTTCTAAGTTAATATGAACTCGTCTATAGAGACAGGCTGTGACTTGTAAAGGTCCAGGTGAAGTCTGTTTCCTAAGCACTTATGTTAAAGGCACTGTTACTGACCTGTTAACAAAGCTGTCATTTTTATCACCAGTAACTATTGAACATTTTAATATGCAAGTAATGAGGTAAAGATACAGCATTGGAAGACATATTGCATATAGGCCTGCAGAGCCATAGGATTTAGTTTACCTTTGCAAAGGAGATTCAACAGTCAGATTTCACTGCAGCAAGAAGACAGATAGTGACTTTTTACGTCAAGAAAACATAAAATGCTCCAGATTTTGCCTGCATGAAGTAACTTTTATCACTCAAAAATAGTTTTCCTTGTCCCCACCATTTCTGCAATCAAATGTGAACTTTAAAAAGACAGGAAATCACATGAAATTTGACTCTGTGCAAGAGGACATGCCAATGGCAAAGATTATGTAGGCAAACACACTAAAATTGAATTGACTTCAGCCTGAAGCTGCATGTTGATGCCACCAGCAGCAGAGACCACCTGTTGCATTTGACATGTTCTAATACAGCTGAAGTCTAAAGACTGGCACACTGAAAACCTTTAGCACACACTTTTACTGCAGTTGTCACATTTTGTCCTGTAAAGTGTTGATGACTTCTTGCCCTGTATCCCAGCACTGACAAGACCATTTAAACAAGCATGAAAGGCCAAGTTGCTTATGAAGGGTAAGACAAGGTCCAGTTTCAAGACAAGAAATGGTGAATCAGGTTTGTAAAATATTTAATAGAGCAATTCCCCAGTGGACTCCTGACCAGAATCATAACCAGACTTCTAAAAAGTATATATATTTTCCGATTTGAAAATTTTATCTTTATTTTTTACAAAATGGATTCCAGGAAGTTTAAAAGGCAGTATCATAGAGGACTGGGGCGCAGAAATCAGGTGTAGTCATTCAAAGCATTCAAGTAGGAATATGATCATATAAATATTTGAAAAGCATCTTTTATCATAAATGTTCAGAACAAAATGTATAACTCATTCCAAACTAAAAATTGAGCTTTATAGCACATATTTCCCTGAACAGAAAAAATAAGTAACTTTTGAAATATTTCTAAAGGCCTGAAAGCTTTTTCCATGGTTAGTTACAATTAGAAGACTTGCCTTAGATTAAATTCCTTCCTTTCCAAATATGGAAAGTATTAACATCAGTCCACTGTTAAACAGACAACATGTTGCAAATTAATTCTGGTATAGTATGTTCCAAGAAAGCCTAGAGTATAAAGGTGCTGAGGTGGCTCTGAGTTAGTAGTCATCTCCCCTGCTGACGACCTCCTTGCAGGTGGGGCGCAGCAGGATGGTGTGCTCGAACTGCGCCGTGTACGAGCCCTTGATGTCGCACAGGGGCGGGTACGGATCCACAATGCCCAGGTCGCACAGGTTCTTCAGCGCCATCAGGTATTTGCTCTCCCCCAGGCGATCCAGCCACCGGCGGCAGAAGGCAAGAGTACCAAAGTTTTCATTGATAACATTTAGCAAGTGTTTTGCTCTTGGAAGCCTTGAAGGAAAAAAAACCAAGAAAGTGTTGGAGAAGAAAGAGGTTATCACCAGTATGCATACACTACAGAAATAAAAGACACCAATTACGAATAAGGTTAGATTGCAGGGTCTTTTCAGACTGCCTGGACTTGGGATGTCTTTCTACATCAATCACATGTTCTCTTTAGAAAATAAAGTGCACTCTCCTCCTGCAAATAAATAGATATCCTTCAAAACAGATTGTGAACCTATCTGCAAGCCAAACTAAACATAGGGACAGGAGCCTTTATCGTAAAAAATATAAGGACATTTCATTTTATAAAGAGAAACAGAATTCTTCCTGATCTAGCGGTCAGTAATCTGAACTAATTTTGGTAGAAGTCTGGTGGTTTAAAATGCTGAGTTTTCACTTCTGAAGTCAAATACTCAGTAAACGTTTTATTCATACTTCTTACAATACAGAGGCATAAAAAATACATATTTATAGATGTACTAAGAACTAAGCTTATTTGCAGTCAAGCAGTTCCTTTGCAATCTTTAGTCTAATTCTTCCCATCCTCTTTCACATTCCTAGTATGTGCTATGGAAAAGCATGTCTGCCTGTTATGTTTCTGACCAGAGTAGTCTTTGTTTCAGAAAATATGCACTCCTAGAAATGGCAAAATGCAAACCCAGTGAAACTAAAACTGAAAAATTTCTTCATTTTACAGCAATGCACTAAAACAAACACTCTAAGTTCTCAAAATAGCCATAAAATAGATGGCACAAATAGCTTAATAGATTCTGGAAACAGCAGTAAGAAAGATTGTGGAACACAACCATAGTATAGGTATTTACTAAAAAAACCCACTATACATTTAATACACAGATGAATATACAAATATAATATATATTAGTAATCGTGGAAAAAAATGATAGGAAGATTGTTAAAAAAAATAAAATCTGAAAACATATTTTCTCCATTTTCAGTTTCTTGGAAATAATTCCATATTGTTCCACATTAACAATCAGTGTATTTTGTAACAATGTTGTCACTACTGCCCTTTGAGTCCTCTGACAGTCTATTAATTAGTGAAGAACATATATTGTATCAAATTTGAATCCCAAGGGGGTGGTAGCTCTATCAAAATACACCAACAAAATCCAACCTTATTGGCACATGCCCAACATCAAAGTTCTTCATATAATGAGAACACTCCATATCATCATGAACAACACCTTTTCCTGTGCTACCGAAGGTTTCTATAGCATACACTTCACCTTCCTAAGAAGAGAAAAAAGGAACATATTGTAACATGAAGATGTGACACTGTATCATTCTAATGCAACATCTCAGTATTACCACTTCTGAATACAAGTAATTAAATGTGAATAGATTCAATTGCCCAATCAATGTAGAAAAAAATCAGCATGGAGATTTCACACATTAGAGCTACAGGTATGTCCAAATCATCAACTATTTACATTAGTACCATTTTATTTCTAGCCAGAAGCATCATCATATTTCTAGATGCAATTTCTCAAAGTCCTTGCAGTTAAAACATTGTCAAGGCATACATCTAACATAGCTGTGAAACTACATTTGCTAACTGGAAGTACTTCTCTTGTGCTATTCAGATATAAGTCCTAGGAATGTATAGTTTAGACATAGCAAATAGATGTTATAGACACTGCACTGATGAACCTTCTGCCCAGTTTCTACAAGAATTTTCTGGTAACAGGTGCTAGTATATACCCTTAACCTGCTCATTGCCATTCCACAAGATGAATTTCTTCAAGAAATGAAGGTGATATATATCTGCAAGGGCATTATCAAGATTCTAGCCAAGAACATACTGAAATGCCATTATACAAACTCATTTCTGCCAAGTGCATTCACACATCCTTAATAGCAGGACTGTGACAGCTACTTAAGAAGCTGGGGCATCAAACACTGACGGACAGTATAAGTTGCATTGTTTATTTTATTAAGCTACTTTTAAAGTCACAAGCCCAAAATAAGAAGCCATATGAAAAGCAGTAACACAGGCTTCAAATTCAAGACAAACTCTTGAAGATGTCCCTGAATATTCAACTGACTCATTAAACGCAAACCCTCAAAAACCTCCACACAATGCTGCCACAAGATTCACTTAACACTCACTTTTTCTGAATAGGGATCATCAGAGGCTCTGTTAGTCACAAAACTCATTGGATTGCAGTTTGATACTATAATTAGCGCAGTACAGTAAGACCTTGGCAATGCTTCACATTCTTCATTGCCAAACTGACTGTGTTTAAAGATGTAGGATTATGTCCTAAGTAACCTATAGAAGCTGAAGAAATTAAAAAATGTCTTCTCCCCAAAACCAAACGATTAATAAAGTCAAACTAAGAAGAACATGTAAGTTTTTCTATGTTCCTTTTTCAATACTCTTAATCCCTTTGCACAGATAAGATGATAGCTAAAACTTTATCTTTTTGTGCACATCATAGGTCAACAGCTATGGTACAAGTTTTGGGTGATGAGAGTGAGCCTACCTTAAAAAAAATCCTGTCCAGACCACACCTGTGCCTATTCAGCTCCTACCAAGTCTTATCTATCCTGATAGACTTACTGGTGATCATCAGTGATGAAGCTTAGAATGAAATTAAAAGCTTCTTGTCTCGATCATCTTCTAAATCTTATTTCATCAGAACAAGAGCTTCAGTGAAAACGATGGCTAAATCTCAGGTTCCGTTTTTGAAAACTACCTTCCCAACTCGTACTTTGTCACGTCATTTACAGCCATTGCCCCTCCCCTGCTGCAGAACACTGTCCAACCAACATCTTTCAACTAGCTTCTCACATTAACTAAAAACACATTTAATTATTTTGTATCTGCAGAAAAAAACTGCACTGGAAGCTTTTCAAGAAAAACACTATATCTAGCAATACTCACAAAAAGTTATCCAAAACTACACTACAGATGTATTTATCAAGAATTACCTGACTGAGAGAGATTTCATTATAGAAAAAAGAAACAAGGAGTAAGAATGACCTGCAAGTAATTCAGGAAAATTCTAATTCACTGAATTCCAGTTCACTCCTAAAGAGAAATTTCTGTCCTATTCCATGCTCCTAAATGCAACATTCCAACACTCCATATAATAACATATACACTGAGAAATAAATATGCAGATGTTTCAGTAAGTATTACTATAGCATTCGGATTTTAATAGTGGAGGGTTTCCTTTCTTTTTTTTTTCTTTGATAGTTTGTTTTTTAAATAGCAGAGTCCCAAGGTTCCAACTCCAGAAAGTATTAGATACCTGAAGACTCCAGAACTAAAATGAAGAAGCCACTGAGACAAAACTACTCTTGTACAGGAGCACTGCACAGTACAGCAGTTATTCCACTGCAATTATTCACCAGGATCACAAAAACTACAAATGGAAAGCGCACAGGAAATACTATTGTTGCAATGATACTGGGGAAATTTAACAGAAAGAATAAAGAACTCAACTGACCTCCATTCTTGTGGCTTCTCCTCCTTTCACAATGGGTACTGTTTTTCCTGCATGTATCCTATATGGCCCAATGGAGTGTCCATTCAAATTGCGAATTGGCTTCACTTTGGAAGAAAACATTAACATGACAGGCAATTTCCTAACAAATGGTAAACCCTTTAGGGCAATTTGGTTTGTTATCCCATATTAAAATACAATAGTGAGTCGTCAAATTGCAGAGGAACCAAACACAGAACTATCCACACATCTTGTACAAACATCAGCCAAGACATGAGTTCGTTTTGTATGCTTTAGCAAGGCTTCACTATTAAAGAGCAGCAACTCCAACAGTAATAAAAGCTTATTAATAAAGCCAAACAGCAAGTATCAAATTATCTGTACAGTTCAAAACTTTTGTTTAGCATTTATCTGTTAAAGAAAAAATACTTGGAAAGATAAGCCAAGAACACTTCTCCAAAGGAAAGGCAAGCCAGCTGTGTATTTATGCAAGACTCATACATACTTCAAGCAGAAAAGTCTTTTCAATATCCTACATCAAAATCAACATTTGTACAAATCGATATACAGATATACACTTCTAAACAACTATCCCNAAAAAAGAGAACTTGCCTTGGTATGTTTTGCCATCAATTTCAACTTCATAAGACTCCATAACTTCTTGTATGGCCTCTCCCACATCACAGAGACGTACATCTATTCCAGCACACTGAAAATAAAGTGCAAATATAAATGGAATATAATCACAACATTTACTGAAAAAGACTGTAAATTACTTATACAATGATCGTACCTTTATTCCAGTATTTGTGGCATCCTTTACAGCTTGTAATAGTCTGTCATATTTTGGATTGAATGTGACTGTAAAAGCACAATCAATAATACGACCTGAAATTAGCAAAAGTTAGTTAGCTTCATAGTATTTGCATTGAAGAACATTCTCAAAGTTGTAATTAATAAATGAAAACTAACCACTAATATGTGTTCCAAAATCTATTTTGCAAATATCATTGTATTGCAGGACTGTCGGATCTCCAGCATTGGGAGTGTAGTGGGCAGCACAATTATTCAGAGAACACCCCGTAGGAAATGCAAGACCTGCATTTAAACCGTTTTCCTTTATCAGCTTACGAGAGCAGTCTTCTAGTTTTTCACTAAAAGGCAGAAGGGAGGGAGAAGAAAATAAAAGAATAGGACAGTTGTCATTGGTATTTCTTATGATGACTTCAAGCAAATCAATGCAAGAACAAAACCTCAGAAAAAATATTAAAGCAAATGCTTTTATGTGAAATCAAACTATTTGTATGCTAAGTAGACAGACAACCTTAGGCTGAAAAACATAGGCACAACGTAACAATCTTCAGTTCTCTGTACTCTTTCCTCTACCCTTTCTTGGGCAAAAATGGGTCCTTCTCTATTGCTTTTATTCTAAGTTTAAAATATTTATCCTTACAAGCATATTTAACCCATTGTTCCTGAGCAGCAGAAGTTAGACAACCAAAGTTCAGGCAAATTAAATGCATTCTTTATAATTACTGTGATTTATCTTTACAATTACTGTGATTAAAAAGGAGGATTTAAAGGAACTTTTTTAAAAAAATGAGTGATAACCATGATAAAATAAAACCTTGTGAGACTAGCATTTGGTTTTTTTGGTTTTGTCGAATCTCAAGATGCTAGCTACTGCAAATCCACAAATACATGTCCACCGGTGCATTCTCCTTCAGTGTCAGTGAATGAGGTAAACTGCAGCTCACTGCAGTGCACCAAACCCTGATTTTAAGAAAGCTAGAGAAATATGAAAAAGGAGATTGTATTTTAATCAGCAAGGCCCCATAGCCTGAGCTACTGGAGGAAGAATGGTCCTATTTTGAGAAAATGCTTAGAACAGTCAAACTGTATAATTCACTATGACAGATTTGTTTCACCCAGACTAGTGAGCTGCCTTTCTGCTACTTTCCCTCATGGTATATTATGTCCTTCTGTTACCCAAGCACAGTTACCTTGGGGATCAGCTCTCATTAGCTTTCTTACTATCCTACTTTTGTCAGCACAGTCCTCAGTCACACCAGGCTGAAAGCACCTGATTTTTGGAAGCTAAACTGTTCTGGATCAGTGCAGTACTTGAACAGTAGACATTCAATCTAGATAAACTGAAGGACAGAAAAAGTAATAGTTGGAAGAGTCACAAAAATCAGTCCAGGCTAATTATTTCTTTTAATTTAATCAAATTCACATTCATCCATTTGTTCAGTTATTTCTTACTGAGAATAACAAAAAACCCCACTGTGTTTCCACCAGAAACAATAGTCAGTCAATGAAGACTAAACATAGTCCAAACCTTCCTGCCCTGGACTGAATACACAGCCATGCTGGTTTTATGCCTCTCTGCCAGTCCCAGGCACCAATTGCACCTGCACTGTCCACATGGCATTTCATGACAATTCTGGCAAGTGGCAGCAGTGCTAACTGCTACTGCTGCTTCTCCCAGCACTGCTGCAGAGTAGCAAAGGCACTGAAATCTAAATGAAGCATATAATCAAAGTAAGTGAACATCATGGAAAGCTTAGTTTAAAATTCAGTATAATCTCAGGCTCTGCAAAGCTGCATAAGCTAAAAATACAAGAGTAAACTTAAAGGAAATAATTGGCAACACTGGTT
>VZUA01003097.1:7557-21180 GCA_013401035.1 Horornis vulcanius | reverse complement strand
TGTATTGATTTGAATTAATTGTTATTCCAGGATTGCAAGCTCTTCCCTATGACTGTCTAATGACTTTTACCAATGCTCTATCACACTTGCTTTGAATTTTAACGATTCAGGAGATGGAGAGTTTCAGCAGTCATTGCTGCCTAGAAAGGAAATTGATTTTTATTGGTTAAAAGTTGAAGGTGCTGTTCTTTATAAACATCAAGAATCTGGCTTTGCTGATGATGTTTTGTTTTTAAGCTTATTTTTTCAATGTCTTGATGAAGTCACACTTTGACCTGAGCAGTTTCCTGAATGGTCTCAGAGGTCCTGGTTGGAATCACCAATTGCCACGGAAACCAGTTTTTAATTGGCAGGTGAGGGGCAGGGCTGGCAAATTTTCTCTTCTACTTTGCAGAATGCCCTTCCCACTTGTGCTCTGTTGCCTGTGTAACTTCAAGCCTCCCAGAGAACAGCTCATGTGCTCTCTGAGGACATGACTTACCATAATAAGGTCATTGTTTTCTGAAATCTGTAATGTAATGGAAATATAACCTCCTGACATCGTATAATCTTATTGCTCAGCCAGCTCTCTTCGAGACAAGATTTTGTTCCAGTAGTGGATGAAATAGTGAATTGCAGTTCAGAAGCAGAGGTGTGTGGCTGAAGCAGTGAGTTCACCCATCAGCTGCTGGGGTGGGTTGTACCTCTGCTTCTGTTGGTAAAATGGGAAAAGCATTTCTGGCACACTGGCTGTTGTAAAAATTGATAGGAAAATGTTGCAAGTCCTTTTGACCAGGGTGATTAGTTTAAAAAACATCATCACTTTGCCACACAAGCACTTTCAGAGAGCCCATAATTGAGGCCCTTTATATTTTTTTTCCCCCAGCAGTACACAGCAAGGGGACTGAAGAGTCAACTTCTGTTTGCTCACATAAAAGCATAGGCTAACAAAACCCTCATATTTCTTTTTCTTAAGAAAGCAGATGAACAAAAGAGGAAAGAGCAAGTGGGGCAGCAAGGAAGGAGAGAGAAAAGCTAAACACAGATGTCAGATGGGAGGGGACTTTGGGAAGTCTGAGGTGGAAAACACTACACTTCTTCCAAGGCAGATTTAGGATTGCTGTCTTAAGTACTGTGCTGTATTTCACCAAAATTCAGAATTTCAGCTGATCATCTTTGAATGTTTACTGCAAATGCAGTTTATCCCAGCTCTGGGTGTAATACTAATAGAGCTTAGAAGTAGAAGGAATTTTTATACCTCCTTTATTTCTGGGGTTTTCATTCTCTCTTATTCACAGAACCAGAACAATGAAAAGTGTTAAAATAGTTATGTTTGTAGGGAAAAAATCCTGAATATCTTGGCATAATTTTCAAAACTGGTAAATTCAGTGAGGAACTTCAGGTCAAGCTACAAATGTCTCCTGGGTGACTCTAGATGATAATCTAGGTAAATTGTGAAATTATTGTCATGTAAGAGTTTAATTCCTAAGAGTATCAAAGAAAAGCTGTTGTATGCACAATTAGAGAAGGTACAGGTAATCTGCCTGGTTTACTTACTTCCATTTAGTGAATTTCAGTGGTGTTTTCATGCAGCCCTTTAATTAAGTTAATGTAAAACTCAGTTTCTAGGGTGAGTGATGATTTATGTGCCAGTATTTCCCAGTTTTTGCCCTTGAGACAGAAGACTGATGGTTTAAACTGACTGAAAATGTTTCTTCCTTTTCTGCGTGACAGTTCATTAACAGATTATACACAGAAACATCCTTACATAAAAATCAGATTCATCAACAAATATGTCAAACATACATTTAATCCCATTCACTTGATGAACACAAATAATCCATAAAGGTGATTTATTATTGCCACTTGCTTTATCTTGCATGATCAAGCTATAATCAATAAGAGCTATTAGTCTTTCAAGTTAGAGATTTATAGACCTTGGTCATGGAGTAATAGCCAATATGCATATAAAAATCAGTTTGAAAAGCCTTTCCTTTTACGTTCATGTGTCTTTGAGACACAGCTACCAAATTGGATTTGATATCACGAAACAAACTGGATTATAATAATCTTAAATCAAAGAAATCAGAGGGGAAAATGGGTTTCTTAACCTAGCAATTGATTTCTTTTTCCCCCTATATCATACTGGAAACCTGGCTACTCAGCATTTTTAAAAGTATGCATTCAAAACAGGCTTTTCAACAGTTCTTCACTTAAAATCTCTTATCCTGTAGTGGTTTAGGTCTTGCTTTGTAGTGTGTCAAGATCAGCCCTGGGGCTTGCAAACAGCTCAGAGCAGGCTGATTCCAGAACTCTGTATTGTATTCATTGTTGTCACAGTGATTTGTACAAGTTATAATTTCAGTTTCCATGTAGTAACTTACAAATTGTTATAGTTCTTGTGACCTTAAAATTTTTCTCCCTTCAAATTTAAATAATGTGAAAAAGTTAAACTTTTTAACTAAAAGTTGCCTTACTCCAGAATCATCAATAAAATAAATAGTTCCATTCTTGGGGGGGCTGTTGTTGCCAGCAGACTCAAGTTAATACTGTCATATCCATTTACCTTATATTTAATTGCTAGCTGTTTTTATTATCTTTGAGGAATCTCCTTTCTGGATTCCCAGATGATCCCTAACTCATAATATGGAGAGCTGACAAGAAACTCTGCAATAATAAGAGGTAAAAAAACAGTTTTCACCTGCTCCAACACAAAACTACTAGCTATGGTTTACTTTTAGGATTAAAAGCTTGGTATGTATAGGTAAGGGGGTTGACAAAACAAGTTCGTGAAGTTAAGAGATGCACAAATCACCTGGGAGCAGAACAATTCCTATGTTCTTAAAAATATTCTCAGCCCAGTTTCATGCATTTTAATAAAACAAGGTAAATTAGGGTTCATAAAATGTGCCTGAAGTCTCTGCTTTTCTCAGCACTCTGTTTGATAGGAATTATGATATTTTGACTGTTGAAGTTTCATTTTACTCCACAGGTGGGAGATGACTACATCGAGAAAATAGTTCTAGTGTTTCCTTTCTTTTTGACACACTGTGGCAGACAGTTGGCAAACTGCTGTTACATTAATCCTTCCAACTGCAGATGGTAAATCAAATATGGAATGGTATCTGTACAGCAGCAAATTAATTTCATCCCATCTCTGTGTGATGGTAGAGGCATTGCTCTGTGAGAGTATGTGAGGTCAAGGCAATTAAGAAGTCCTAATTTTTGTGGACTTTTATTTATACATTATTTATTAGAATTATATACTTGGATCTATTTAAAGCTGTCTTTTGGCTCATTATTATTATAACCTTAAAGTGGAGATTTCCCACTGAAATGATAAATACTAACCTTTTTGAAGTAAGAAATTTGAAGTTTTCTGCAAATGAGAGGCTTGTCATGTAGTTAGGTCTAACCTTCCACTGTGTTTCAAGTCATGAAATTATGCAACCATCAACAGGTGCTTCTAGGTTATTAAGAAATGAACATTTAAGTTAATAATCAGGAAAAAATTGCATTTAGTTTTCTTTTCAGAATGTTGTTATAATTACCCATAATGCAGCAAATGAATGTTTTATCTCCTTCAACTGACAGCACTTTTTTCTTCTTTACAAACTAACTTAAATTCTACTTTTATTCTAATTTTTTTTTCAATATCTGCTGCCTCACCAAAATGCTGTCACTGAATCTCTTTTTTTTTTTTTTTTTCCTGAGAGAGTTCAAGTGTTTGGACAATGCTCTTGGGCACATGGTGTAATTTTGAGGCTGTCCTGTGCAGGGCCAGAAATTAAATTTAACCATTTGTGTGCCCTCTCCTACTCAGGATATTCTATGATTTTCATTGATTTTCCATCACTGGAGATAGCATGTATATATTCCACTCCTGGGGACACACCAAACTGAGTTTTCACACTTAGGGGAGAAAGAAAAGTGTGAGATCTTTTCTCTTCCCGTTCATATAAGAACCCCAGGAAATTGCAATGGATTTTTCAAGCTTTTCTCTAGAAATAACACTTTTCAGGTTTTTTTCACTCGTGGAAGAGATATGAAACAGCCACAGGAAAAAAATGATGCTGTCTAAGATACCATTGCTGAATTTTGAAATATGAACAGATATATCTGCCCCTTCCAGGATCAGGACATGGAATAAATTACTTGATTGTAGCTCCTTTTTAGGCTGGCTTAACCTTGAGGTAACAAGGCTTTCAAATTGGTGAAAAACCATTTTAGGCACCCAAGAGCTGAAGGATTATCTATGGTCACACATATTAAAACCTCACTGCTCTACCACAGCTTCTCATCTGAAGAGAGAGAAACACCTAACTTTCAGGGTTCCAGAGTATTTGCTGAATTTTCCCCATAATAGAAAACTCAGGCAATATTCTGTCTGGGACCAGGTCAACAGCTATTTAGTTAAACAACACAAGATAGTTGTAAAGATAGTTATTCTGCAGTAATTTCTAGATGACAAAAATATTAAATAAAATAGATATGTGTTGGATGGAGTGATAAGTTGAGATTCTGCAGCAATTTCTTCCTGACAGATGGGCTTTAGGGAGGTTGGAGAGCTGGCAGCTGATGTTTAGGATGTAATCTGAAGAAAGCAGGAAAGTAGAAGCAAGGAGCAAACTGTAAGGTAGAGTGAAATGGAAATAAATAGAACAGTGAAAGTAGGAACCTTGAAAATGTTTTCTTGCAGTATAACAACTGCAATTCCTAAATCACTTAGCTCTAGCAGTGAATGCTTGTCCTGCAACTGATTAGTGAGATATAAAGGGAAATATTTTTACTGGAGAGCCAGAGTTGTCCCATCACAAAGGGCATCCTAGTTTGAAATGTGATAGGGCACAATGATGTCACAAAAAACCAGCCAAAGTCCATGTCTGTGTTAAACAAACTGCTTTCTGCAAGGGTAATACAAATTTCACCTTCTTAGAGTTTCATTCCCCTGTGACATGATGTGTGTGTCTTGATGTCTAGTGTGCAGCTCTAGTTCTTTCTTTGTTTTTATCAATTTGTTTGACAATTCATGTTACACAGACTTTGTCACCTACTGTACTAAATCCTTTGGAGCCTGGTGAAAAAGAGAATGTTTGTCCCTGTTCCGTGAATATAGCCAATTTCTTGAGATTCTCCAGGGACTAGATGGAGACAAGTTTTCACTTTCAGCACTTGTGTCTTATTGCTGACATCCAGCAGCCAGTATGCCCATTGCTGGTAATAAACAGGATGCAAAATATATTTGCTTTATTTGTAGACTACTCTCCCTGGTTTGCTTCGTTTCCTCTTTCACCAGATGTCACTGAGTTTAGGAGTAATGATCTGGCCTAAATGGACCAGTGATTGCTACCTGCCAGGGAAGCAGCTGAAAGAAGTACAAATATTTTCCTTCCATTTCAATACATATTCATCTCTTACTAATGTCTTCTCTGGGGTCAGACATGTGAGTGATTCATTCCAGGTCTGTATGGTCACAACTGGGCACTTTCTCAGTCATCAGCTGTTGTTTACTGTAGTTTTACCATGTCAAGATTATTGGGTACCATTTTCTACAATGGCTGCTACTGTTTTCTGGTATAAATGTTCATTAGGAGTGTTTTCATGAGCTTTTCTCTACTCTAGGTCTAAATAACTAAAGCAGTTATTTAAAATTAAGTCAATTTCCCTTTTGGTGATGTTTTCTGTGTTTTCTATTCCATTTCTTTCTCTGTACATAAAAGAGATAGCAGCATACCTAGAGATGATTAACAGTTTCTCTTAGGGATTTCTGATGGGCTAGAAAAGCAGGAAAGTCTAGCCTGACTCCTCAGATCCTTTCTTACTAAATCAGTTGCCATTTATTATTTCTAAACAAGCCTTGCATCAACTGTAGAGTGAGTTTTGCAAGCACTCCACGTTTCAAGAACCTGAAGGGCCTCTAATGTGAGGCTTAATTTATAAAATTAGGTACAAAACATAAAAGAATCAGAATAACAGCTCCAAACTCACTCACGTGCGCAGGATGGGAAAATCTTTACATATAGTCCAACATATCCTTTGCAGTTTGCCCCCAGCAAAGGCTGATGCCCAGGCCCCTGTGCTTCCCAGGGCAGTGTGCCCTGCAGCTGTGCCCTGCTGTGCCTGCCTTGGGGGAGTCTGCAGTGATGACAGTGGTGCTGGCTGCTGCCTGTAATTTGTAACGTAGCTGTGCTGTGTTAAAAAGGTCAGCACTAGATTGGAAAATGATGAATGCTTTGGTGCTGCTTCATATCTTTACACTTTGATCAGAGGTAAATTAATTTGTATTTTAAGCCTATCTTTCAAGTTTAAGGCCTACTGATGCTATTGAATGATGTATCACCAGATTTTTTATGACAGTGGTTTCTATTGTCTGACATAAATAAATTCGGCAGACCAGGTCTGTGTTACATCTCGCTTTCTTTTTGAATTGTTTGTACTTTCCCTTACAGAATAAAGAAATTGTTTTGTCTTCTACTACCAAGCAAATGTCACATAACAACTGACCATTCTGAAAAATTCAATCAAACGTGTCTGCATATTTAAGGAATAACTAGATTATAAATCTCTAAGGGGTATATGTATATCTGAGAGAGAAGGGAGGGGTGCAGAGGGGACAGGCTTTAACTCCATGTGAAAACTGATCTTTTTTCCCTGCACAAATCTATGTGCAAGATCTCTCTTAAGCTACATGTGTTGGTTGTTTTCCAAAAAGAGATATTAAAAGGCTGGTGAGGGGCTTGGAACACAAACCCTGTGAAGAAGAGCTGAGGGGTCTGGGGGTGTTTAGCCTGGAGAAAAGGAGAGTCAGGGGTGACCTTATCACTCTCTACAACTCCCTGAAAGGTGGCTGTGGTCAGGTGGGGTTGGTCTCTTTCTGCAGGCAGGAACTGACAGAACAAGAGGACACAGTCTCAAGCTGTGCCAAGGGAAATATAGGTTGGATAGTAGGAAAAAAGTTTTTACAGAAGGAGTGATAAAGTACTGGAATGGCCTGCCTGGGGAGGTGGTGGAGTCCCCATCCCTGGATGTGTTTAAAGAAAGACTGGATGTGGCACTGGGTGCCATGGTTTAGTTGAGGTGTTCAGGGCTGGGTCGGACACAATGATCTTGGAGGTCTCTTCCAACCTTGTGATTCTGTAAACTTATGGCTGTTTGTTTTGCCAATCACTGAGACTAGAACCCTCCAGCAAAAGAGGATTTTATGATATTTGTGTATTTTTTTATGATGCATGGATGATGTGGGTTTTTCACGTTGTCAGTGACATTCACATTTGAGTTGAAGAGGAGTTTCTTGGTGATGCATGCAGCAAAAGCATAAGTGTGGCAATTCTCTCTTGTTGTAGGGTAATGTTTTGTGTTTCATTTGTCTTATGGAGACTATTGACTTGGTATCAGACGTATCATCAGATATGCCAAAAGGAAATCTTTTTTTAAATAAAAAAATTGTGTTCAATTTCTATTGAGTTTCTATGTTACAGTCACAGGTTCAGGGGTATATTTAACACAGGGATGTGTTTGTGAGTGGCATATTTATAAAGGCAAATGTGCAGCTCAAAGAAATTTAAACAAATGTGAGAAAAGAGACTGCAATGGATATAGTGGATCATATCCAACATTTTCAACTACTCCTGAGCACAAGCTAAGAAGCTTACTATGAAACAAATAACTGCTTTGAATGTATAATTTTCCATATTAATAGGGAAAATTTCTGTAAAAGATTAGTTTTTCTTCTGCTGTCTTAGAGAATTTCAGTAATTGCTCCTGCTTACGTTTGTGGCGCCACAAAGTTTCTGTGATGTGGCTAAATGCTGTCTCACTAATGATCCTGTGTTGATTGATCTTAGAACTGAGGAGGAAAAGACAATGATCATAGGAAATTTGCTTTAGGGGCACTGATGAGGGGCAATAGACATTTACCAGCAGTGTATTCTTTTCTGAATATTAATGGTTCCATTTGCAGTTATAGAATGAAATTGATTATTGTTACTAACATAAATATGATCTGTTCAAAGCATTGCATGAAGGGAATAGATATTCTTTCCATTCAAAATACAATTTTTCAGAAAAATTAAAATTGTAGTTATTGGTATAACCCACTGAATGTCTGACTGCTTATAGCCATTTAACCAGGACACAAAGTATTCTTTTGCCTTAAATGACCAGCTTGATGAAGGAATTGTATTTTGTACTTTATTTAGGGTTTTAGATCAAAAATTCTTCAAGTTCCATCTCTTGTACCATACAAAAGAAGGAACTGAAAGAGGCCATTTTCTGTTGATGCATGAAAGAGTGTGGTGAATCTAGAAAAAAATTGTCTTTGTGGGGGAGTGCACAGGAGGCAAAGTAGATTTGATCTCTGTCAGTACTCCAAAAGTTGTGGGATTCAGGCAAATTCCTAGCTCTGTTTCTATAATAAAGTTAACAACTACCTTCTTCTAGTCTAATTTCTTTGCAAAAATGATCTACTTTATGATGCATGGCTTAGTAGGGGTTTTCTATTAGTCAGAGACTTTCAGGAGAAGTTTTAGTAATGATCTATTTACCATGTTCCACTAAAGTAAAGTAAGGGTAAAATAAAAATTGGAATTAAGAGCTGTATAGAAATTCATAAAATGAAACTTACACTTATAGACTTCTAAGTCTATAATTTTATGAGACTCATAAATCTCATTGTATGACTTTCTATAAGTTTATATAAGTGTATAAACTCATAGAAAGTCATAAAATGAGACTTCATTTGTCTCATAGGGGCTCTGAATAGCTTCAGAAGAGTTTGTGGCATTTTTTTTCAGCCTTGGACTTTCTGCAGAGATTTTTCCAGTGTCTTTGCATGACATCTGGAAAGTCATCACTTTCCATTCAGTTCATAACTCCCAGCAGGAGCCCCTGGCATGGCAAGAACTCTAAACCTGAATCAGTCATTCTGGAAAGCTCAGTGGCTGCTTGGCAGACCACCCTTCCCACAGCCTTCATTACCACAGTAATGCAAATTCACTCTTTGGTGTTTACTGTTACAAAAGCTTTAAAATTTCAGCTTCTACTCCTAAACATAACAAAGGGGATGTTTCAGCCCTAGGCTGGACATCTATGTTTGTTCCTTCATCTTAGCCACTGGGTGGACATCTGCACATTGTTCCTTCATCTTTGGGAAAGATTTATCCTTTTTGAGGTGGGATTTAGAGGAGAATGTGGGTAGAGGACCTCATTCACCTTTTCCAATGAGGTGCTGTCTTCTCCTTTTATTAGATCTGTTCCCCACATGTCCAACAGCTAAGATGTGCCTTCTACTGGCAGTCTTGATTTGATTCACTTTTTGGTTTAATGTAAATGTGGCAGCAAACCTCTTAATGGCACAGAGAACCCTTATTGATTTATCTTTTCTCTCCTGCCAACGGCTGAATGCAAAGTGATGAGGAGTAATTCCTTGGATTTAAAGGGATTCAGTATGGAAATTTCCTGGAGGAAAACGGAAGGGATTTTTATGCAACACTTTAATTAAAGACATCTTATCTTGTAAGATTCTTAATTTTTAGTTTTCCACAAGGTTTTCCTTGGTCAGATTATAAGGCCTGATATAGTCTCCTTGTATCCAGTTTTCTTTCTCCTTCAGCCTAAAGCAGCATTACTGTGACTGCATCACAGAATCCAAAACAAGGGGCACAGAGGAATCTTTCTTATACTTCCAGATCACTTTTGTCTCCATTCTTTCCTTCCACCATTTCACTCTCAGATGCATTTATAATGTTTTTCCAAGGATCTTCCTATGGTTTCACATAGGGAGAAAGAGTCTCTCAATGTAGGGAAATAATGATGAAAAAGCTTTCACAAATGTTGGCATCTTGGCTATATTAGATTATTGTTTCCGTGTCAATTGAATTCCATGCAAAATAGCAGCAAATATAGGGTTGGTTTCTTGTAATTCCACTAAAATGCCCAGAGAGAGAGGTGAGTTAAGTGTTTGGTAGTTTTGAGAACAATTTTCACCATCTTAACATGTGCACTTAGGCCCAGCATTTGCAGAGAACCAGGATGCTCTCTGAGGCCATACAAAAGATGTGCAGCTGAGCAAGGGATGGCAGATGTTCTGGTTACAAATCATTAGATAGTCCTGACAGAGACTTTAAATAGTTATGAAGATTGGCTAAATACAGGCTTCTTAAAAGTCTAACTGCTTCACATTGCAGTGATGCTGCTGGAGGCACAGATTAAGGGTAGTGGCTGTTCCTTAGGGTAAAATTCTCAACTTGAACTCTTCTCTGCATAACAAATCCTAAGCATGGCAGGCCCTTGTTCCATGCATAGGGTTTGCAGTAATCTTAGAGTCCCTTTCTTGTTTGGTTCTTCCATTTGTGTTTTTTTTTTAAGAAAAGTCTTGCTCCCTGAACCAGTTAGGAGGCATATTAATTTATTACTGTGCTAAATGCTAGAATCCACAACAACAGGTTTTGAACTTAGGCATCCATGGTAGGGAAAAGGTCTGGGACACACTAAGTCTTTGAAACACTGGAGTTACTCCATGGATAATGTGATGTTGCCCAGAGTAGAATCTCTCTCAACGTGTTTGAAAGAAACAAAAGATGAAACATTCCCATCTTCCATTAACCTTGGAGGAACCAGCCAGAGTGGCCACAGAAGTAACACTGCAGGAACAGTGCAAGTTTTCTCTCTGCTTCTTTTGAAGNAAAAGTCTTTGCAAAAGTTCCTCTTCACAGACTTCTGCTTAAACTGAAAGCTGCAGCTAGTCAAGGGAAGACATAAGAGTGGATACAGAGGATAAAGACAGCTAAAAAAAATTCGGAACAAGCAATTGCTTGTCAGAAAGGCTCTTCTAAATTGGAGAGAAGTATTAAGCAGGGTTCCCAAAGGGGTAGTCCTTGAACATAGTCAGTATCTAATGTATATACATGACTGACGGGGAGAGTGAACCAGTTAGTTGCTTATTAAACTAAATTTGGAGCAGCAGAGGATGTGGAACAAATAATAAAGGAGACTTGAAAGAATTCCAGACTTAAGTATGAGCCCTAGTGTATTAAATGAGCTTTAATACAGACAGATGTATACTGCAATAGAGCAAGCAGGAAAAGTGCTCTAAAAAAAAAATTCTTTAAACTGTAAGAGAATAAAGCTGAAGGGCTGTAACTCTTACAGCCTGAGTAGAAAGGTGCAAAGAACAAACAGCATATCTTTACAACTATTGTTTCCCATTGAATTAATTGATTCACTCAAGTAGCACCAGATTAGCACCAGATTTTTGCCATATTTACACACCTGATTACTTGGCCCACAGATTATTCCCAGTCCTTTTCCTGAAAATATTTCAAAGTATTAGAGAATTGATTTGTGAAGCAATCCCAACTACTGATTTTTCCCAACAGTAAGAGCAATTGGAGCAATTCTGTGGTAAAAAACTTCTTCATATTCCATTTATCCATCTGTAGGAATGCAGCTACATGGAAAAAAGTGAAAATTTGGACTATCAGAACCAAAGTAAAAGAACAATATGTGTTTATTTTCCAGGTATATGTGTTTTTTAGCAAACTAAATATTATGCTTATGTTCTCTGGCATTTTGCTGATATACATCCACAGTGTTCTGGAAATCACATATTTTGTGCTATTGCTGGAAGGGAGCCCCTTTTCTCTCTATTGTCCTGATGTGCTGTATCTGTACTTCTCCTATCCATGGATATAAGGTAAATTTATTACCAAATACTGTCCATCTAGTTGTAGATCTGTGTCCAAACAACTTTAGGGAAGGTTACCTAGAGGGGCCCCTTAGCACCAGAGTTACAGAAGTACAGGAGCTGTGTGTCAGCTCTGTCCAGGAGGGGCTCATGGACTCTCTCCAAGGCCGTGGCAGCATTCACCAGCTCTCTCTTGGCCACATGCAGCTGCATCCCTCCTTCTCCTGTAGGTGTATGTTCAGACCATTCTCAGGGACAACAGGAACCAGCCAGGCTTTGGGGCAGTGAGTGCACATCATCTCAAAAGCTCTTCCTCATCTCCTTTGTTGAAATGACAACAGGGCAATTATAAAAATCCTGCTTCTCAATCTGACAGAACCTTGCAATCCTTCATTCCTGGCATGAAAGGATCTGTAAATCCAAGGTCCTTGTCCTTTTCCTTACAGCTGACTCCTGTGAGTTACATGCCCCATTTTGCAGTATTTCATTTTTACAGAACCCAGAGGAGCATTGTAGAGTCATGTGCTCAGAACTCTGCACAGAACTGAGGTTCANGTTACTGGGGCAGAGACAAAGCTGTGTATAAGTTATTGCCATAAGCTCGGAGAAGGAAAAAAATCAATAGAAAATTCTGATAATTTTTTTTGTCTGTTTGGAAATGGACTTGCAAGAGGTTTGGGTAATGATTTAAAATGCATCTTAGAAATGTTTTTAATTATGATTAAGATAGCTGCTAAATTTAACAAGATACAATTAAATACCAGTTTATTAGATTTGAATTTGTTGCTGATTAGCGGTTACGCATGATGTACATTTTTAATGTTCCCTAATACTGAATAAATGGTTTGGATAATCAATTGGTATTTAATGTATTAATTTCTATCTCAAAATGCAAAGAAAAACATGCAGTTCTGAGCTGTGCATTATTCCTGCCCCACCTATTCCAGACCTGATCCCTTGCATTGGGCCGCTTGAAGAAACTGAAGCAATTGTAGGACAAGGCTTCATATGCTCATTGAAGTAGGGATTTTGGGGCTTTGGTTGGTTAGAGGTTTTTTTGTTTGTTTGTTGGGGTTTTTTTTGTTTGTTTGTTTGGGTTTTTTGTGGGGGGGTGGTTTTGGTTTTTTTGGTGGGGGTGTTTTGTTTTTGTTTTGGTTGGTTAGTTGGTTGTTTTTTTTTTTTTTTTTAAAGAAAATATGAAGGGGAAGAGGGTTTTTTTTTGTTTTGTTTTTTTTTTTGGTAAGCTGCTGTATGACTTGGACACGGCTGTGTTGCAAAGAGAGCAGCGGTCATTCAGAGACACGGTAGCTTTAACCTTTGTCCCACCTTGGACTCTGCTGAACAGGATCCAACTTAGCCTTAGCTAAGGCACCTTCATTGCTGCCACTTAAAAACATACTTCAAAATACTTATCATTAAAAGCACTGTCAATAAGAACACATGTGGTGCCTTCAGGAAATCCAGTTTTAATTTGCAAGCTAGTAGATTTACGAAATATCTGGTTTGTTTTCTGTATTTTTAGAATTTGCTCTTTTTTTAATGGAGTGCTTTGGAATAGGCTTGCTTGGAGGACACAAGCTAATATTTTCAATAATTAGTCCTTAACACACCACTTCTTCACAAGCTGTTGTTAGCTGTGTCACTTTCATGGGGGTTCAGAGCTTTTTGGAAATATTCTTTGTCTATGCACAGGGTTTTCAGGGAGCATTTGCTGTGATACCCAAAGTCTGAATATTGGTGCAGTTTAACTTTTCAGTACATTTAATGAAGTTCACTTGGATACTGTACTTTGGAGTCTCAGTGCCCACAAAGCTCATGTTTGGGTTAGGTGGGTGTTTCAGCTTGATGCTGTGCCTCATACCATGACAAGAATGCAATCTGCATTACTGTAAAGTCAGGCAGTTGCAGATTTGTATTTGCAGAGCAATAGATATCACAAAACCACATAAATAGATTGTTAC
>VZUA01003093.1:1490-12850 GCA_013401035.1 Horornis vulcanius | reverse complement strand
AAATGTGTGACAGCATGTAGCACAAAATAAGCCAATAGCACCAACAGGTTGAATGTCATTGAGAATAAAAAGAATGCTGGCAACTGTAATTAAATTAATGGGATATAGGGGAATAGTATGAACAACTGGTATAAGAACAGTTTTCCAGTACAACAAAGGAAGCTATCATTTATGAAACAACTTGACTTAGGACATGTTACAATGTCCTTAGGAAATAGCCTTGAATGGTAAGAATAAGCAGGAATTTGGATATGAGGAGTTTGATCCTCATTGGCCACCCTTATCTCAAAGAACCTCATCCCAATCAGAGCCAGCACACAGACCCTCCAGCTATTCCAACTGCAGAAATTCAGTATGTGTTTTAACTAACATTCAGGATGATATAAGCATAAACAATTAAGTAAGCAAGAGACAAGTATAGTTGTTAGCAAGATCAAAAAGTATACTTCTGCCACTAATTTTTGTGGGTGTTTATGGAAAAATATAGTTGTATTATTCCTCACTGAATAAAGTAGTTAGGGAACCTGGAAAGCATGGCCATGCCACCAATTAAACCACAAAAAAATCTGCTCCACCATAACTAGACCTTCATTTTGCCAGTTTTATAATCTGATTTTCTCAATTAGGAAGAGGTAATAAGGATTGTAATAGGGAAAGAAAGGGGAAAACAAAATGACAAAACATGACAGCAGTTTCTGAGTGGTGTCAAAGCACGAAGAGCAAAGACAGATCAGCAGAATGGGCCTTCTCAGGGAAATAAAGCCTGAGAACCATGTATTTCAGGATCAAGGAAAGCAGCCATGCCAGTCAGGAGAGAGATCATGTAACTGATGGTGGTGAAAGTCAAAAAATGCCTCCTTCTCTCTCTTTTATGTTTTCAGTTTTTCTTCCTCAGTTTTTGTGGTTTGGCTTGGTTTGGCTCTGTCTGGGGTTGGGGTTGAAAGGGTTTTTTGCTTTTTTTTTGCTTGTTTTCAAATTCAATTTTCTCAGATTTGCTATTATGGGTGAATTTTACCTCAGTCAGCTCCAAGAGCTCATTTAGGAGCTGGTAGTCAGAAGAGACAGTGATATGGTTAGCAGCAAGACCCAGAAAACTCAGCCTTCTTGCAGTCTTCTGATAAATAGGAATGGTGATCCCAATCCTCTGAAATCTGAAAGAGACTTTGATATGTAGAAATCCATGCACAAAAAATAAAACTGCAAGGTCTTCTGTGTAGAAAGGGCTCCCTTTAAGCTAGTAGTAAGAATTCCTGGCTTATACAAGTACTGTAGTTTGATTTTATGAAAGTTTTTCCCATTGAACTACATAGGGGAAAGAGTGAGTGAGTGAGTGAGGTGGCTGTGTATATGGGGGTCCCACAAAGAGTAATTCAGGAGCACCCTTTGGATATCTACTCACCTTTGGGGTAAATGAGCAGAAGGTCATTTGAGCAGAAGGTTTTTAGGCCAGGGGAAAGGCATGAGAAGGTCAGAGTAGGGTACCGGTGATGTTAGATAGAAGCATGAAAAGGTTTTTGATCAAAGACTGGTTTATTTTATTTCTTCCCTCCCAACGTTGGTAACAGAGGCAGTCAATAAACACAGAAGTTTTTTAAACACTTCATTGATCCTGCTTCAAGACCTTCCAAATAAACTGGCAAAGTCATTGAAGACTCTTAAGGCATTCCTGGGAATTATTTGAGTAACTTCAGAGCAGATACTGCTTCCAAAAGAGGTGAGAAGTACTGGAGGCTTTTACTTCTAACAAGCTTTTCTTCCATAGGTACACCAATGGCAACCTATAGTGTATCAAAAATGACTGGAGAGCTCTGATGGTGGGTGGCATTTAGGGAAATGAGGACCCAAGCAGTGTTCCTCAGCCATTCTGGTGACGGGAAAGGATCTGCAGATAAAAGACTGTGTATCAGCAATTGTTTGCAAAGCTGGTATCAGCAACAAAACTTTGGTTTCTTTGACCATGGGTACCTCTTCAAGGATCAACATCCACTGGGAAGAGATGGGGTACACCTCACTAAGCAGGACAAAGGTATTTTTGCCAGTAAGACTGAACTAGTAAAAAAAGCTTTAAATTAGGATCCCCAGCACAGGAAGGACATCAAGCAGTTGAAGAAGGCCACCAAGATGGCCAAAGAGATTGAGCATCTCTCCTGTGTGGAAAGGCTGAGAGAACTGGGATTGCTCAGCATGGAAAAGAGAAGGATTTGGGGTGGCCTAATTGCATCCTGCCAGTACCTGAAGGAAACCTACAAGAAAGGAGAGAGGGAGACTTTTTACAAGAGCATGTCCTAGTAAAACCTAGTAAAAGGACGGGAGGAATGGTTTCAAACTAAAAGAGAGTGGGTTTAGATTAGATAGTCAGGAAAAAAACTCTTTAATGTAAGGGTGGTAAGGATCTAGAACAGGTTTCCTAAGAAGTTCTGGATGCCCCATCCCTGAAAGTGTTTAAAGTCAGATTGGCTGGAGCACTGAGCAGACTGGTCTAGTGAAATGTATCCTTGTTAACAGAAAGAGGGTTGGAATTAGGTCTCTTTAATATCCTTTCCAATCCAAGCTATTCTATGATTCTGCCTGGGGAGAGAGATAATAAGCCAAACTTATTATCTCTTATGAGAACTTATGAGTAAGGCTTAAATAGCAGATCAAGAAGGGTGATATAATGGATGTTGGCCACCTGATCAGAAAGAACAAGTAGATGGGTCTAGTATTTGACTTCAAATTCCCAGGTCATGCTTCCCATAAGTAAATTCAACTACCCAGATATCATCTGGAGAAACACCACAGCAGGAAAAAAAGCACTCATGACATCCCTGAAGAATATCAATGGCAGTTATTACCTAAAACATAGAGGAGCTAATGACAACAGAAGCTGTGTTGGACCTTGCACTCACAAACAAGGAATGACTCACTGAGGGTGAGAAGGTCAAAGGCAGCCTTAACTGCAGTGACTACAAAGTGGAGAAATTCATCACTGATCCTGAGAGGAGGGAGCAAGGCAGAAAAAAAACCACAACTCTGGACTTCATGAGAGTAGCTTTTGACACCTTCAAGAAGTGGCTTGAAGAATCCTGTGGAAAATTGTTATTGAAACCATTGCTCATTGATTTTTCAAGTATCACTTACTTCAGGCTCAGGTATGGCTAACCCCTACTTGTGGGAAATAAAGCAAAGATAACAGAAGGATGTATGGCTGGACAAGTTGCTTCCAAGAAAACATATAAACAAAGGGAGGTGACCTGGGAGGAATAGAAAGAGACACTGAGTGAAGAAGTGTGTGGGATTAGAAAAGATAAGGCCTGCTGGAAAAAAAGCAGGAGCATAAAGAAGCACAAGAAAGATTTCTGTATGTTCAGGTATATCAGCTGCAAATGGTCTTCACAGGAATATCCACTGATGAACATGGAAGAGATTGGGGCATAAAGGATGGATAAAAAGCTAAGATGCTCAATGGCTTCTTCAGCTCAGTCTTTATTGGTAAAACGAGCCCCTAACAATTTCCAGGCCCCTGGGACCAGTGGGAAAGCTTGGCATACTTGAAAGTTTTCCTCAGTTGTAAAAAGATCAGACAAGTGAACATTTAAACAACCTGATTTCACACAAGCCCACTTGTCCAAATGGCATGTACACACTGACTGGGGGAGCTGGACCATGTAATTGTAAGAATCACACTCAATCATCTTTGAGAGACTGTGGGGATCAGGAAAGGTTTCCAAGAAATGGAAGAAATCAAATGTTCTTTCCTTCAAGAAGTAGGATCCAGATCAGTAGTTTAAATTTGGCAGTTACTGCATTGCTACACAGTAGTTCAATCTGCTCTACCATTTCAGATCTTGATATCTCTCATCTCCCCCTACTGTAAGAAAAATTTTCAATGATAAGACCGCCCACACAGCCTTTTAGTTGTATTTGCCAGTCCATTTGCCTAGATTACAGGTCTGAAAGATACTTTTGTGTACTGGACTCCCTTTTGTATATTAGTTTTAATTTAAACTGAATAAATATTACATTATTTCCCTGTGCTTATAAACATCCTTCTTTTTGAGGTGACAAAAACAAACACCTTTCCGCAAACTTTTTAATGACTCCACAGCAGGTATTTTTCCATAGAAAGCTCCTCACTATCAACTTACTCTAGTCTTTGTAATGGTCTGTGTAACAAAGTCCTGTATTTCCTGGCAGGCAAAACTGCAATTTTCCAAGTATCAGCAAGGAACAAAAACTTTGCAGTTATTAATAAATTATGACATGGAACTCCTGTTTTAAGGTTGATAGTAATTCTTTTGGTGAGAATGGAAACCGTTTTATTGACTTCAACTGGCATTAGTTCAGGTCCATGGCCCATCTGCTTCCATTGGTGCTTTCTGACTGGAAGCTGGCCAATGTGACACCCATTCACAAAAAGGGTGTGAAGGAGGATCCTAGTAATTACAGACCAGTCAGCCTGACCTCTGTACCTGGCAAGATAATGGAACAGCTTATATTGAGTGTCATCACACAAGATTTACAGGATGGCCAGGGTATCAGACCAAGCCAGCATGGTTTTAGGAGGGGTAGGTCATGTTTGACCAACCTCATCTCCTTTTATGACCAAGTGACCTGCCTGGTGGATGCAGGGAAGGCTGTGGATGTTGTCTATTTGGACTTCAGCAAGGCCTTTGACACTGTCTCCCACAGCACCCTCCTGGACAAGCTGTCAGCCCGGGGCTTGGACAGGAGCACTCTCTGCTGGGTCAGGAACTGGCGGGATGGCCGGGCCCAGACAGTGGTGGTGAACGGTTCCACATCCAGCTGGCAACCAGTCACCAGCGGTGTCCCTCAGAGGTCTGTGCTGGGGACAGTTCTGTTCAATTTTTTTACTGATGACATGGATGAGAGTATTGAGTCTTTCATTAGTAAATCTGCAGATGACACTAAGCTGGGAGTGTGTGTAGATCTGTTGGAGGGACAGAGGGCTTTGCAGAGAGACCTGGAACAGTTGGACAGATGGGCAGAGTCTGACAAGATGCAGTTTAATCAGTCCAAGGGCCGAGCCCTGAACTTTGGCCACAACAACCCCCTGCAACGTTATAGACTGGGGACGGTGTGGCTGGACAGTGCCCAGGCAGAAAGGGACCTGGGGGTTCTGGTTGACAACCGGCTGAACAGGAGCCAGCAGTGTGCTCTGGTAGCCAAGAGGGCCAAGGGCATCCTGGCCTGGATCAGGAATGGTGTGGCCAACAGGAGCAGGGAGGTCATTCTTCCCCTGTACTCGGCACTGGTGAGGTCACACCTTGAGTGCTGTGTCCAGTTCTGGGCCCTCAGTTTAGGAAGGACATTGAGATGCTTGAACGTGTCCAGAGGAGGGCAACAAGGCTGGTGAGGGGCTTGGAAGACAAGCCATATGAAGAAGGACTGAGGGAATTGGGGTTGATTAGCCTGGAGGAGACTCAGCGGTGACCTTATCACCCTCTACAACTTCCTGAAGGGGGGTTGTGCTCAGCTGGGGGTTGGTCCCTTTCTCCGGGCAATAACGGACAGAATGAGGGGACACAGGCTCAGGCTGCATCAATGGAAATATAGGTTGGATATTAGAAAAAAAGTTTTTTATGGAAAGAGTGATAAAGTACTAGAATGGCCTGCCTGGGGAGGTGGTGGAGTCACCATCCCTGGATGTGTTTAAAAAAAGACTGGATGTGGCACTTGATGCCATGGTCTAGTTGAGGTGTTAGGGCATGGGTTGCACTCCATGATCTTGAAGGTCTCTTCCAACCTGGAAAATTCTGTGATTCTGTGATTCAGTGATTCAAATGCTGTATTTTCTAATATGGTGTGAGGTTTATTTCAAAAGATATTGAAGCATGCTTTGACGAGCAAATGTTGCTTTCATTTATCCTTAAGTTTTCAGAGGACTACATTTTTGTAATCATGCTTATTTCGGGTCACACAGTAACAGCAACTTTAACGCTGGTAAATCAATCTTGCTCTTCAATTCAGCATAATAATTGAAGCTTTATGTCTTAATGTAAAAAGTTAGACAGGTGTCATCCATGAGTTCATACAGTGGTGATTATAAACAACAATATCAGAAAAAAAGGGTTATAGAGGACACAAGGGAAATTTTTCCGTATTTATTTCTTTTTATATATGAGATACAAATCAGTTGATACCCATAAAATGAAGAAAAATATGCATGTTTCCTTGACCAAGTAAATTGTCTTCCAAAGTGCTAAATCTAAGATTTTCAGTGGGCCTGATCTGATACTGGACTTAACTTTGGTCACATGAACAGAAAACACAAGGTTCTACTCTGACACCTTGGACATAAAAACTACATTTAAATGTATTTTCCTGTTTTAATTTTTGAAAGATTCATGTGTCTTGCAGTTTGGAAGGCATGGTGGCATGGAGGCCACCAGGAAAACGTCATTAGACCTTTTATTAATAATATATGTTGAAAAGCAATTTACTCTGACTGAGGATTGTCATTTCTTGTCTGGGTGGGTTTGAATCTGTATCTATTTAAAGTCCTATCAGACAGCAGCTAGAACTATAGTTTTGAGTGCTTTTTTTGTTTGTTTGTTTGTCCTGTTCTTCATTATAGAGATTGTGCTTCTGAAGTGTCTTGAAGTTAGTGTCAGCAATATAAAATACTGAAGAAAACAGCTTGAGAGAAATTTGAAAATAGGTATTCCTTTTACTAAAGTAGGAATTCTAGCACCAGAAGTAGCAAAGATGAGAGAGATATCAGAATAGGATATCCAGTGGAGAAACATAAGACCTGGATGCTACATATGTTCAAATTTTTCAGAGAAAATAGCAGCTTACAGGCAATATTTATAGGCTTTAGCATGCCTGGATGAAACTACAAACTGAATATAGACTGCTGAAAGACATGATTGGAAAGGAAAGAGATTATTTGTCATGAGTGCAACCCACCTGCAGGACAGAATTATCTCTTTCTAGGAGAAGCAAACACCAAGAAGCAGTGTCAGAAGTGTAAAGGTACTGGGTGCAAGTTTATTGTGAATTTAGCTGATGTTTCTCAGGATAATCATGAAATGATTGTGTTCAGAACATAACAGAATGTAAAGAGGTTTTATGTATACCCAAAAATCAGACCTGCCACAAAAGCTCTCCACTTCTAATGCCCTCTGATTTTGTTTGTGTGAGGAAAGATGGAAGAACTGAGCCTGTGCATACTCTATTTTTAATCCATAAGCATGGAAAGCACTTCACAACTATTTAGGAATAAGGCATTGAGCTAGAGTCTACTGTTTTCTTCTTTTTACCCTTTAGAAGCTGACACAAGTGACAAAGTAAGAATATATGGAAGAGAAGAAAGACCTGCCCCTTCTCAGTCCAAAAATTCTCTGTCTATGCGTAGCATCAGTGTATGTACTTACATTTAACCCTGTCCTGGGTTAAAATGTAAGATGTGCCCAAAGTCTGTATTCTATCACCATCCTCATGAGCTGTTGACACCATGTGGGGCAGTGTTTCCCTTATCTTCTGCTAATGGCTCATCAATCCCTCGCCACATGACCCAGACATAACTCCCCCGGCAGCCATCTCTATTTAATGGGCCATCAAGGACCCATCACATGACCCATAGAATGATATCAGCCCATTGTGAGATGCTCCTCCCAGGGGGAGGAGCCAAGCATTCCCACATGGGTATAATCTGGGGTTTGGGACAGCGCCGGAGGCTTTTTCTCCACTGGATTGCCAGAGGAGAAGAGCTACCTGACCTTCTCTACAGGATCACTGCTTTGACAAGACCATTTCATCTGGACTGCTACTACCACCCTAACAGGGTGTCAGGTTGTATTCTGACTCTGTCAGTATTTTCTACTGTTGAATTTATTTTATTTTACTTTATTTCTTTTCTTCTTTCTCTTATTAAATTGTTCTTCTGACTTGGAGTCTCTCACTGGTTTTGCTTTCAAACCAGCACAGTCCCCAAAACTAAGGCTAGAACAATTGGCAGAGGTGTGTCATTTTCCAGCTTAATTTCCTTGGGCAAAATCTGTGGTTCAAATTTAAAACTGTTTTTCCCCTTCATCTTATGTATGTAGCCTTCTTTTTTTTATTTTTTCGAATCCTTTTCCAAATGTCATTGAAACTCATCAAAAGATTGCAGAATTCAAAGTAGTAGAGTTAATGAAAACAAGTGAATTGGAAATATTCCCTTGGTTAAGGCAATAGCAAAGACTGAAGCATTATTAAAAAAGAGAATACCCACAAAAAACAGAGAAGCTATTAATAATCTAACCTAAAGAGAAAAAGTCTATCAGCTGTGGTACACTGTATCAGACATCAGAAAATATGTCCGCAATCTAGGAAGTGAAGTTTTATTCATTCCTTCAAGTATAGAACTACTAGTTTCCCTAACATAAAATCTGAGCCCTTTCAACCTCAATTCCAACTGTTATGTTCAGAAATATCGTTTTCAAAAAAACCCCAAAATGCAAAAAGAAACACTCCTCTGTTTCTTGCAGCTCCCTTAGGTCATAATTGTGATCAAAAAGCACACAGACCTGTAACCTTTAGTTCCACAGGCATGGAAGTAAATGAAGGACTTACGTTTCATGAAAAGTGTGGAAGGTGAAAATATTGCCCTTGTGCTGACAGTACTATATTGGAGCTGAAAAACCTTAGTCAGCTGTAAAACATTGTAATGTCAATTACAGTTTGAAGAGGATTTTTCTTGGATGAGAAATGCAGAAACCTACATAATCAATGCTATATTACATGTACTTTTAGGAGTGTACTTAATATCAGAAGTGAAAGGAGATGGTTCTTCCAGCTCTACATATGTGATTGCATTTAGGAAAGAGGACTAATTCTTCAGACCTGCCACCTTGAATTTTCTGGGGAGAGGAATGAAGGACTCCACATCCTCACCAACCAGAACATCCTTAACAGCCAGAGTGAGCTATGTCCATAAAACACTGTTATTGTTTACTTGTACCTCCATGGAATTTCCATCTCTAGGAAGTTTATCCCTCAGTTTATACATCATCCTAGGACTTGAGGAGTGCAAGTGTCATTCCTGTTTCCAAGAACAGTAAAAAGAAGGATCCATGGAACTACAGGGCAGTACACCATACCTCAGTAACTAGGAAAGGCATGTGACAAATAACTCCAGTGGGCCATGGTAAAACACCCACTGACCATGGTAAAACATTGTGTCCTTTCCAAAAAGAAGGCGAGCAGTCCTGTGGGCTCTTTTAGAAAGACCACTGTCTTCAGATCAAAGGACTTGATTCTTGTTCTCTGTCACATCTCTGCCGCATCCATGGGCTGCATTAAGATCTGAGCTATCCAGAGACAGACATACTGAAATGTGACCAGCAGAGGATCACAAAGATGTTGAAGGGACTGGAGCATTTGTCATGTGGGGGAAGGGGAGGGAGGAAGGCTGGGCCATTAGGAGAGTTAATCTGGAGAAGAATGGGCTCAGAGAGACCATAGAAATATTTAAATATTATACTGGGCAACTCTTTTCAGTAGCATCTAGTAACATGAGGAGAGCACAAATGAAAAATAAAATTCCAGAATTCCAGTTAAACATTAAAACCCCCTTTTTTGCTGTGATGGTAGAGTCAAACTCTGGCAAAGGTTTCCCAGAGCCAAGGAACACCCATCCAGGGATATACTCAAACTTGCCTGGAAGTGTCCCTGCCCAGGCCACCTACTGTAGCCTACCCTGCTCTGTAAATGAGCAGGAGTGGGCTGTCTCCAGAGGTAAGATACAACACTGTGGTGCTGTAAATCCACGATGCATGTGTGTGTGTTCATGTGCACTTCTATGTGGACACATATTCTCAAAAGAATTGCAGCCTTACAGGAAAAGTCGATAGTTGTGAAGGGCAAAACAGATTCTGTCTGAAGTGCTATATATCAAACCTGCCCTGGGACTGGCAATGAAGTAAGCAGGAACTTTTAAGTTTAGTTGAAAGGAATTATAAAAGAAAAGCGCTGAAACATAAAAGGTTAAGGGCAACTGCCTTTGAAGAGTTTAGTGCACTGCCTGGCCTGCTGGTGTGGTTTAAGCAAATCAGAAGCAAAGGTGTTTCCTTATCTGGAATGTTAATGAGGGAGAAGCTGAGCGCTTTGCTAAGCAGAATTGTGGCCTGCATGATAATTTGCCAATTTCCGACAGCATTATGCTGCTTCAAAAGATGCTGTCACATCCTCAAACTCAAAATTATGAGAGGATGACAATTCAGTCACAGAGGAAGCCGGGGACTTTCAGCTAACTTTAAATAGTTATGAGACAATGTGAGCTTTAATTCCACAGTCATCATAGTGTTTTGGGGTTCTTTTAGGTTTTTTTTGGGTTTTGGGTTTTGGTGTTTTTTTTAGGAAGATGGGATCATAAGTTGTCAGCAATAGTAATGAGTTATATGAGTGAAAGATAGGTATTTGGGTATGGGTATTTACTATGGGTATTTGGAACAGCTGGTTAAAAAAATAGGGTTTTTTAATGAAGGTATCAGGCAGACTGTAACAAACAAACAAGCAAAAAATTAAAAGTCTACTACCGTGCCTGGTTTTCCTGCAACACAGTTACTTCTAGAATAGCTGTCAAACAAAAACAAAGTTCCTGTAAGTCGAACAAATATTTCATTTTAAATCTTCTTCATTGTCATTAGCCTTTAGTTTACAAGCAGCTAAAATTCCCACTATGACTGCTAGAGCTAGGGCACTAGACCCATAAATAAATAGTTTCATACTTGCCAACAAATAGTTCATTTGGCCTACAGATCACAGTCAGCTTTGGATTTTGAAGGGAAACTAGGAAAATGTGATAGGCACTTTTATCTTCAAATATTTTGATCCCTTATTTGGAAGACCTTGATTTCAGGAGGTGTTAGATTTTAACTATACTAGAAAATGTGTACTTCTTGCTCCTCTCACCTGAAAGCCATGGAATGAGACAGAAATCTACTTGGAACATTGGGGTAAAACCCACACTGAAAAAAGGGTTGTCTCTACTCTAGAATTGACTTTGCTGCTAGAAAAACTGGGGGCAAGGAGACCATGGAGCAGATGGATGTTGTTTTCATAAAAGTGTTAAAGGTCATTTAAGATAAACAAGTTGATGTCAGTGACACACTGAGAATAAGATAATTAAAGACAAATGGCCACCAAGCACTCTGTTAAATTCAGAGTTGAATCTGTAAATCTAGAAAGTAACACTGTGTAGTTCTCCCAAAATGATCATGAACAGCTATTAACGCATCACTAAATATAAGCATAAGAAGATTAGTCTGGTTTTGAATATCCTAATCTTTCCAAATCCACACTGCAAACAAAAAGCAGGAATGGGAATTTTCATTTTGTTTGTGTAACATCAAAATTAAAGTGCACGTATGCGG
>VZUA01003050.1:1987-15306 GCA_013401035.1 Horornis vulcanius | reverse complement strand
AAGAAACAGACTCATTTGTTTGTCTCGGACTCAAATCATCTTTGCCCAGATTCCTTTTGTTCCCTGAATTCTTTGAGGTCAATTAAAAAATGAATGCCTTCCAAACAGACTGATAATTAGTTAACAGTCTCTTCATTACAGGTCCCACAGGGAACATTCATTTACAAGAAGCCCTGACCCTGTTGTCCTTGGGAAGATTTCAGTAATAAGTTACCGAAGCCGAGGCCAAGGCAAACTTGTTCAGACTAAGACTATACAGATTCTAAAGAAAGAACTGAAGTCTCTTGAGTATTCCTAACTAAACTACTAGAGGCAGTACCACTACTCCAACACTCAGGATCATTTTATTTTCCAAGCGTACACAGTCAGACAAATTGTTTTTTGATAGCACAGTTTGTGAGAAGAATCTTTAGTTACCTCTCGGAGAGTGTATTACTGGCTTTGTGATCAGTGCCTTGTGGACAGTAAACGGCAAGGCTGTGATTCAGCACCGATAGTTTCATCATCTCACTGGCTACATGGCTGCAATTTTCTGATTTCAAAGCATGCTCCCACCTGGGAACCGTGGCCAACACCCCCTCGCTCTCAAATGATTTTTGGTGTTTATTATGTCCCCTACTATAATAGCAGAAATATCTTATATAGCATTATTGTGAGAAGTAGAATACAAGCAGCACATTGCTCTACCATGACTGTAAAACACAATGCAAGTCAGACTTTAAATTTAATCCACCCTCAGAACAATTTAGATAAATTTATTTAAGATAGCAGGATGAGATTGTCCATATTCATGTATTTATAAAGAATTATATAAAATCAACATTTTTCACATAAAACTGAAATCCAAAGATGCGATCGTAGCACATCGTTTATCAGAGACAGACTTACACCACTTAGGTCATACACTGACCAAAATACTGTTGCAGTAGGAGAGCGTGCTAGACTTAGCTTCCTGGGACTAACTGGGTATGCTGTACTGCCCAAACCAGTCCTTAAGATAGTTATACCATTACTAATACACATACGTCAAAGGTTAAAGCTGAAAGAGATACAGTCATGCCATTTGATTGAACTATTAACTGTATTTTAAAGCTGTGCAGATCCCTTGCTAATCACTGTATTGCCATGAATAAAATCCATGTTTCTAAAATATTAAACTTAACAACAACTGTTTAAGAGTCATTAATCAAAGTGTTCTCTTATTCGCATGGATTCAATCAGCCCAATGAAACCTTTTTGTACTACCATTAAACAGATTAATCTACATTTTTGTCTTCTGATTAATGATGACATGCTTTCCTGCAACACCAGTCACAGAAACAGCTCAGGAATACAAACATGATAAATGTTGAGCTGGTCATAAGTCATAGACTGTAATGACTATGCCAGTGGTACGACTTTGGTGCCTCTGCCATAAGCTCTTCATTGAAATATTTTTCAGCCTAATCTCTTTCTTAGTTCCTCAGGAAAAAGACAGTACAAAAAGGGAGGCTACATTTGTAAAGATCTGAGAGTCCTGTTATCATGCTGACTCTAGGTTTACCCATGAAATTTCAGGGCCAGAAATGCTGGTATTTGTCCTTTAATTTCTGTTTGGAACCAACCACTGTAAAGAGCAAAATGCCTCTACCAGTTCCTAAATATTAACCTTACTGTGACACAAGTTGTAAAGCAAGAAGTAAAGCACTTCCTCCAAGTTTATGTATCTTTGACTTTATAAAGGAGGGGGGAAAACCTTTTTTTTTCTTTTTTCTTTTCCCCCCAAGAAGCATGCTAAGAATACATCAACAAGTATAATGGCCAGAGAAATCACTCAATGCAAGAGAGGCCAAATGCTGAAAAAAGGAATGTCTTGTTACCTCCATGAAGGAGTTCTGTGGTCTGCGAGCCAAATTTGGTGCAACTTTATTTGCCCTGGCCTGATTCTGCAGATTCAATCACTGTTACAATGTGAGAAAGTCCACACTAAAGCCAAATAAGGTACTAGAAGCAAAACACAGACAGAATTGTGGGAGATTCCAGAAGAAAACTGCTGACATGGGAAGGTGTAAAATCCTACAGGAAAAACATGACAAACTGGAGGGTGGCAATGAAGAAATAAGGAAAATCAGCTCATTCCTGACCTAAATGATGACTGCATGAACACCTGAGGATTATCAGGTGACTTACCACTGATGGTAATCATTCTATTGCTTAGCCTCATAGCTCATTAGTCCTAGTTGGATATGCTCTGCGGTGACTCCATCACCTCCACTCCCAGGGGGCATGGGAAAAACTTCCCAAGCTGCTCCTTGTGATCGGCCAAGTGGGAGGAGATACCACAGTAGGTGGATGCCTTTTACTGCAAGTGGTATCTCTTTCAGGTGGGAGGGTCTCAGAATTTCAGAAATAAGTATTTAGGTGTTTCCTAAAGGTGCAGAAGAGAATGTTCTGACTTCCCACTGTAAATCTTAAGAAAGTAAGGAACACAGACCTTTTTCTGCCCACTGCACAAAAATCAACACTGCTGAAATGACTGTCCTTAAGTAACAGGGAATACCAGCTGACACAGGAGGAAGAAGTACGATACAGATATCCACTGAGAATGTGCCAGTAGAAAGTCCTCTCATGGAAGACTTTTTTCTATTGACTACTTTTAGACTGGTTTGATTCACTTATGTGACAAATAAAACTTAATGGAACTGAAAATACCCATGCGTTAAAGCATGCATAAAAATACTTTGAATTACAAAGCTTCTAATTGTCAATATGAAACGAAGATTTCTTACTGGATATTGTCAACTATATTGTGCAAATATTATTAAAACCATGGATAGGCAAACTTTTAATGGATACGCAAGAAATTCTGAAACATTTTCAATAAATTGTATTTCCTTAGGAATCTCAGGGTCAGCAGTGAGGACTGACATTCTTGAAATCCTGTTCATTACTGCTTTCAGATTCTCAGTTTCAAAACCCAGCTGTCATATCTCATAGAACCTGGGCTGGGGTGTCCAGGTCTTCCCCTCTTTCAGACAAGGGGGACTCATGGGCATCCTCTGAAGAGGGAGGCAGCTGGTGTGTATGCCTAAAGTTGCCTGGGGGGGGTTGGACTGAAGATGGTTCAGAAAACAGTGCTGCCACTCTTCAGCAGAAATTGGAAAGTTTTGAAGGGTTCCTGAGCATGGATTAGATGGTTTCCTTCCTGTTACAGGCCCAGTGCTTGCCAATTTTGATGAACTCTGAGGTTTCCACATTATAAGGAGTAGAACTTCTCTTAGCTACTGGTTCAGGTCAAGTTCTCAAGTTTCTGCCCTTTTCCATGTGTATCCTTGGCAAAAAGGAGTTAGCCACTGATACATATGATTAGTGGAGCTTGCACCCATACTTCACAGGGAAAATCCTCTTTTATGCAATGAATCTGTGAGCAAAGTACTTGAATGAGTCAAAAAGAGACAGGATGGGACCTAAAAATTTTGGGTGAAGACTTGAGCTAATTTCTTAGCCCATTTTCAAACAAAGATCCTGACAGAAAATGTTGCTTTTTTTGATTTCAGGATCCTCTGCTCTACAGTGGGACAGGCTGGATCAATGAGAAAGGCCAATGACAGGAGGTTCAACAAGGCAAAATTCTGGGTCCTGCACCTGGGTCCCAACAACCCCACTCACTGCTACAGGCTGAGGGCAGAGAGGCCAAAGACCTGTCCATTGGAAAAGGACCAGGGGGTGCTGGTCAACAGTCAAACACAAGCCAGTGTGTGCCCAGGTGGCCAAGAAGGCCAGTGGCATCCTTGCCTGTATCAGCAATCGTGTGGCCAGCAGGACCAGGGCAGGGATCATCTGCTTCTACTCAGCACTGGTGAGGCCACACCTCAGGTCCAGTCTGGGCCCCTCACTGCGAGAGAGACTATGAGATCCTGGAGCGAGTCCAGAGAAGGGCAACAGAGCTGGGGAAGGCTCTGGAGCACGCATCCTGTGAGGAGCTACTGAAGGAGCTGGGGGATTTTAGCCTGGAGAAAAGGAGGCTCAGGGTAGACTCTCTACAACTGCCTGAAAGGAGGCTATAACAAGGTGGAGGTCGGTGTCTTCCCCCAGGTAACAAGTGACAGGACAAGAGGAAATGGCCCTAAGTTGTGCCAGGTTAGGTTTAGACTGGATATTAGAAAAATTTCTTCATGGAAAGTCTTGTCAAGCCCTGCCCCGGGTAATTCTAGAGTCACTGTCCCTGGAGATATTTACAAGATGTGCAGATGTGGCTCTTAGGCTTATTGGTGGTCTTGGCAGTGCAGAGTTATCAGCTGGCCTCTCTTCATGGTCTTTTCCAACATAATGATTCTGTAATTCTAGCAATGAATTTGAGAAGGGTACTTCAGAGGTCCTGGCAGAGCAGGCATGACATTGTCCTTGACTTTTAAGTGGTTTCCCAGCTTGGAGGATACAGGGCAGGTGCATCCAGCATTGCTGATGCTGCAAGCTTGGGAATGTAGGCAGTCCTGCAGTGTAATAGAAAAACCTGTTTACTATATCATGGAGTTTTTTAATCAATATTTTTCAGCAGAACACCATTTGCTCTGAAAAAAACTTTTAGCTCACTCTAATTAACAGAAGCTTCCATAAAGCCACAGTAATCACTGCCAAAAGGAAAAAGAAAGCTTTTTAGAGGATAGCAGCTTAGCCACAATGATTTCCCTTTTCCACTATTCCCAACAGGGTTTGAGATCTAATCTATTGTTAGGCCTACAGAGTGGGCACTTTGTTTTTTGTTCATATGGGACTTTTTGTTTTGGTTTTGCTTTTTTTTTTTTTTCCCCTGTATTTAGACACAAAATGAGTCTGAACAATTTCTTTTTAGCTTTTTTTACTATTGTACTTCTGTTGACGCCCTCTATGGACTGTGATACTTGGTAAGGATCAGGGTCTTTAAAATCAATAACTGAATGTTTCTTGCTCTTCAAGTGTTTAAATGTTGAAGGTTTGACCTTTGTGATTAAAGATCAGCTTGAAAGGAAATCCCTATCTTTGTCTGAAGTCTTCTCTTATGTAATTACATTTTTGAATGGACATTTTTGACTGTAAATTAAAAGGTTTTAATGCACTTTTATAGACTTATTCAATCTTTTATAGACTTTATTCTTCTATATTTAATCAAAGCTTTTAAATAAAGAAGAATAAAGTAACAAGCTATACGTGTTCTATCAGTCCTTTAGAGAATTACTTTTACCTTCTAAATATACCTTTTTTTTGGGGCCCATTTTGTCAGTATAATCACAGCTTTTGACTGGCAGATTACAGAAGTGACCAGCCTCCCATTAATTTGTGGTTATTTTACAACCCACACTTAAAAAAACCCCAAAACTCCTGAAACAACAACCAAACTTTTTTAAAATTTTATTTAATAAAAGAATATCATCTTCAGGGTTTGATAAGGATCATATTTTCCTTGAAGAAGCTTAATAATTCTTCTTCATTATGATTAAATGGTCTATTTCCTATAAAGAATACTTTTCACTCTTTGCTACTCTGTGTACTTTGACTGACCTAACATGGACAGATACTATCCAAAGTGAGTACTTGTCTCTTGGAGAAAACTTTTTGCAGATCTATTGCAGATTGAGCCAGAAAGAAAGCTGGCAAAGACTATGTCAATGTCCTTTGTACTTTTTGCCTTTAGTATAAATAAGACTGTAAGGCACCTGTCTAAATTCGGATCACCTTGAGTACATTCCTGTCTTAGTTCCTTCTCTCAGAAGCTACTCAGAATAAAGTATTTCCTGGCCTCTGCTCCATGGATGAAGCCAAATTAAGGTATCACAGTAATGACAGGAAAAAATGTAAGGAAGTCGCTGAGGATGTCTGTACGAACCTCAAATGACTGCCCACTTTAGCCCAAAAACTGTTAAAAAACCCCTATAAAACACATAAACCCATGCAAGCCAGAATCGCAGACGTAGATACGATGTTTCCAGCTTTTGTTATTATCTCTGATGGTCTAATTGTAAGGATTTCTCATTCCCTGTGGAAGGGCCCATTGCTTTCCCTGGGTGCCTTGGGTCAAATAGTTTGAATTTGCCTTCCTTTACTCCCTCCTCCCTTGTCCTCCTCTTCGGAGAGAGCCCTGTGGCCCTGCCAAGGGGCTCTATGCTTGTGCCATCTGAGCAAAAGTGGTGCTCATTTAAACCCATAATAGGGAGTGACTGTGATTATCTATAGAAATCTCTGCTAACAGGAAGAATAAACTTGTGAAATAAAAGCTAGGTCAACATGCACATAATTCCAATATGAATCATTTAGGAAAGAGTAATATTTTGGGATTTTTTTAATACTCTATGAGCTATATTTCAACCCTGGGCTCAACAGCAGCAGTAATAAATATATTACAGCACTTTCTGGTGCTCTGTTGGACTAATATATGCCTAAAATCTTGGGCCCCCAATATTTTGGTTTTTTTCACCTTGGCAAAAAATTGTAAAGAGGAAAATAGTATTGGCAATATTTATTTCTTTAAATATTAGTTACTAGTAATTTCTAAAGTCTATAAAGTTGACATTTACAGCAATAGTACTGACGTTTACTGTCCTTACAATTATTTAAAACAGAAAACGTCCTAATAAATCTCACATTACCCTTTTCCTTATCATTGTCTTTATTGATTATCAAAAGTAAGTAATATATACTTTATTTTCCTTGTGTATCACAAATGGAGTTATAAAAGATGACTGACAAGTTTCAGTTAAGGAATATATCTAGTAAACTATACATGGAAAAACATCAAACTGTCTTTCCCAGCCTTCAGAGTAAATGTCTGCAAGTAAAGGTAATGTCTGCAATTTTCAAGGAGAAAAAGTTATGTGGTAAAATTTGCAAAGCATCTAAAACAAGATCTGCACTCACTGTCATTTCTGCATGTGTTTTAAGTTACTACACAACTGAGTCACAACCCTTGAACATCAGCCTGTAAAGCCTCTCTTTCCTGGTTTGATTCATGGGCAATAAGGAGACCCAGGAGATGGAACTTTGCCCTGAGGTGCTGATTTACACAATCAAACTGGAAATAGTATGGACAAGTTATGAACATTTGCACAACACTGTACATGCAATTAAAAGCACAGGGTGACAAAAATATTTTTTCTTCTTGTGAAACTGTTGAAAGCCATTCTCTGAAAAACTGGAGTGGTTTGGATGCTTCTGTGGCAAAAAATATCAAGATCAGTCTGCTTAAAGGGGACTTAGGAGATAAGGCAACAAATTACGTTCTGCAAAAGAAGTCATCAGCAAACAAGTCAGAATGGTTTATGAAAAAGTCATATACAAAATATACACACCTGCCAGTAAATAACCTCTTCACTGAGCTGGCACTTTTCTAAATTACAAATTAGGGATTCATGATCCTAATAAATACAATATACTACCGGTTGACAGCATTTTATGTTTCTGAGGGAGATTTATAGGTTTATAATGAGGAACAATATAATGCAGGTGCTACTAACTTCACTAAAAGCTATGTGCAAAAAAAGGAAAAGCAAACCCTTCACATCTTGATTAAACAGAAAATACCAAAGCTTTTGTTAAAGCTTTTTCTTGTTTACTGTTTTCTAAGAAAATAAGTCCCTATTTCAAGGCAATTTCTAAGCAGTGTAATTAATGTGGTGCAGTTCACAAATTGCCTCATGAATACTATGTTCAATGAATATTCCTTTAAAGTTTATGGCTATTATCTACATCCATTCAGTGACAGCAGTTGCTGAACTGCAAGAGTAGTTTTGAGCACTTGTTGCAGATGTTTCCAACCATTTTCTGCCAAATGCAAATTCAACTACTTGAGTGATTGAATTATCAATGCCAATCTTAGCTGATACTACTGTTAAAAGATTAATTCCTAAAGAGAGAGAATCAGATTACTATTAGCATTCTTTTAACATCACTTTAGGAACACTCTAAATCCCCTTCCACAGAACAGAATGCTTCTTAAAATCTATACAGCACATTTAAATAGATTTAGCCTTCCTCACAATATGGCTACAAAATATCTAGAGCTGCCGTGGTTGACCCTGGCTGGATGCTGGACACTCACCAAAGCTGCTCTATCACTCCTCTCTGCAAGTGGACAAGGGAGGGTTTATGAGTTAAGGACAGGATTCACTGATTGCCAGTATGGGCAAAACAGACTCAGTTGGGGGCTATTAACTGAATTTATCACCAACAAAATCAGAGCAGGTTAATGAGAAGTAAAATATATCATAAACACACCTTCCCCTAGCCTCTCCCTCCTTCCGAGCTCTACTCCTCCTCCCAGCAGTGTAAAAAGATGGGTCGAGAGATCCCTGCCAGGACCTTGCTCCAGCACTGGCCTCCCACTGGTTCACAACCTTCTTTTGGGCAGCCATGGGCAACTTTTGGGCATTCTGTGTGGGTGTCCTCCATGGGCTGTGTGTGGATCTCTGGATCCCCATGGACCTCCAAGGGCTGCAGGGACACAGCTGCCTCACCATGGGCTGCACCAGGGGCTGCAGGGGAATCTCAGCCCTGGCACCTGCAGCACCTCCTGCCCTTCCTTCTGCACTGACCTTGGTGTTTGCAGAGCTGTTCCTCTCACATATTCTCACTCTGCCATTCTCTGGCACCCATTACATCTGCACAAAAGCTTTTCCCCCCCCTTCTTTATTATGTTATCACAGAGGTGCTACCACCATTCCTGACTGACTCAGTCTTTGCTAGAAAAGTATCTTTCCTGGAGCTAGCTGGCATTGGCTCTGCTGGACATGGAGGAAGCTTCAGGCAGCTTCTCACAGAAATCACCCTGGAGCACCCCTGCTACCAAAACCTGGCCAAGCAAACCCAACACAAAAGTTAAATTCTATCTTAATTATCATACAAAATTAATGCTGCATAGTCTCAGATCAAGTTCTAAAACTACACAAAAACTAATTAAAAGCAAGTCACAAAACAGTTATGTAGGCTACTCCTTGCTGTAATTTAATAATTCACCAGTATCTGACAACTCATAAAGTAACTACCACAGAATAACATTACTTCCTAAAAAATGAAAGCTACCCACAACATTCAACATAAACTCTTAAATGATGAGAATGATGATGATGTGATAAATTCTGCAATAACTTTTGCATCTGAAAGTACCACCAAACCCTATGTGATGACTTACACACCTGAAGTCCTTCACCCATAAGAACTGCCAGCACTAAAATTCATTAGGACAAACTGCTAGAAAATGTATTTTTATTGATATTTGGATTTTAAATTTATAATTGTATTATTACTTATTGATTATTGAATTATTGATTTTCCTTTTATACAGCTCCAGAAATACAGGACAATTTGGGTATGATCCCAAGGTCCACATTCATGATTTGGACAAACAGGATCTAAACATGCTGGCTTATAGTTAAAGTTGTATTTGGTATACAATGAAGTAGTATGAGTCATGTGTCAAATGATCATAGTCCTTGATGCAGTCTTTCCCTATTATAAACTATAAAGTGTGACTACTTACTCATAATCAGATGATAAATACAGCCGAGATAACCTTTATGTATTGATAGCTAAGATACTTAAGAAAACAGCAAATTAAGCAACTTCACCGTCTTCTTCATTCAAGTGATGCTTAAGAGCTTCCAGAGCAAGAAACTAGAAATTCTGTCTGATTAACTTCCTATAACAATCTGAAACTATTATTACTATTACTACTAACATAAAATTCTGTTAAAAAGATTTTAAAAATGGTAGCTCTATAATAATAAAGACTTAGGTCCATATGCTAGTGAAAGAATCTTGTAAGGTCCCACAATAATTCTAAGTTGATTTGCAATATAGTAGATCTATGAAGGCAAAACAAGTAATACAAAAATAGGTTCAAAGCTTTAACCAATCTGTCTCCTTCAGGAATGAATTCTAGACTGAAGATAAGAACCGAGCTCCCTGCATTTTTAAAGGTAGATGCTGCAGACTTCATGTCAAGCTGCAGATCTGAGTACAGACTGCGAAGAGAAGCAGCAAGCAGTGATTTAATGCTAATTTGATACAACATTCAGAGTTGAGACAGCATCTAAGACTTGTTTGACAAGACACACTCAAAATACAAAATGATCAAACTGAAATTGTGTCAGTTATTTTATGAGCAAATCAGGTTTCTGAATGTTGCAGAATATCCTTTACAAGGGGCTGTATCATCAGAACAGATTAATTAGATGAAAAGTAGAAGTACTACAGGGAACGACATCCACACCGGTGAAAGTGGGATTGATCAAAGAAACACAATGGCACCATGACATCCCTGAGTGACTACATCTTACTTTATTAAATGTTCCCATAGCATGGCATGATCATTTTTGTACTTTATTTCTGCTGCTCAGAACTGAACAAAGTTCACCCATTTTGTTTCACGGAGTCAAGCTAATATAATCTTCAGTTCTGATCTGCCGAAATTGCCCTTTTGCAAGTTTGAATGATCCCACAATCCTAAAAAAAAAAAAAGCAGCCTAACTTGTCATACTTTCTTTACTTACCCACTTAATGCATAAGTTTGCATAACTATGAGGCTCATCTGTGACCCAGGACTGGACTGCAAGCCTTAGATTGCCTCAGTTTGATTTTGGATAGTGTAATTAAATTGTCAAACAAAGGTCTAGTGCTTTTGAAATATGAGAAGGAAACGGGGACTAAAAGAAAGGGAAATGAAAAGAGAGAGACAGTCAAAGTGTATTAATAATGAGAGTATAAATAATGTAACATCTGTCCAGAAAGAACCATATCATTGTTATTTTAATTTTCATAAGCTCTCAACCAAAATAGAATATAAAAGCAAATCACACTAATTATTTAGACAGAACAAAACCTCACATTATTTCAGATACTTTGAACTGAAATAATGTCACCTGAATAAATGCACCAATAATGCCACAGCATTACCCTATTATGGGACCACAGTAGAACGAAGGTTAAGGAATATGAAGTGTGGGATCAAGTAGGCAGCTTCTGTTCAAAAAGAGGTAGACTAATGTGAGTACGAGCTTGACTATGCCACATGCTTTGGGGCTGCAGATCAGCCCCTTTGGTTAGCAGTTTTCTGGTTAAGCCAGGCAGGCAAGGAGAAAATATCTCCCCGTTTTCTACAACTTCCCAATTCAGACATTATTCTTAAGAAAGTACGATCCAGTGTCAGGATGAAGGGTTTGGATTTTGAAGAAGCTTTTTACAGTTGGAGATCTCCAGGAAGCAACAGTTGTCCTTCCTGTAGGTTCACTCTGCAACACCCACAATCACAAACACACTGTAGCTGGTAGTTATGCTTTCAAGATTTTGCCCAATGTTGCACAGCTTTGCTGTGAATGCAATACATTAGTATTTTTCCACAGAACCCTTGCTTCTACAGCAACTTTGAAGAGGTTATATCAATTAGCATTTTTTTTAATGCTAAAACCCAGCCAAAAGAGGATAACATCAAGCTTGCATAGCTGCATATGGGTGACAAACCAGACATATGGAGTGTGAAAAAGAGAAGTGAAATCATTGAAGAAGAGCTAGCAGATAACTCTTCATACAAAATTTAGCCTTTTTTTTGAAACAATGAAAAGTAGAAAATGTGGTGATGTTTTCGAGATGTAATGTGTAGCATCCCAGATTTCTAGAATTGATTTAAACAATCTCATTCAGATATTTTGACTATACTGACTGATGCTTGTGACTTCAGTTGCACTTAAATCTGTATTGCTATTTATTTGTGTACCACAATAACAAAACTAAATACATACAACTTCAAACATATGATAAAATCTTTATAATATACAGTCTTCTTTATTCATATTGTCCTACATACATACACCTTTAATCTTCAAAACTGACTATTCAGTCTCACTGAAATCTGCCACATGGGCTAAGTTCAAGGACAATTAGTGTTCTAAAATTATAAGTTACCTAAGGGTAGCAAGCTGAAACATTAAAAATGTGAATTAAAGCTCTATTTTAGATAGACACTTGAAAAAAAATGCATCTCCACACACCCCCCAAGCAACTGAGCTGTTAAATTACAGTTGAAGCAACTAGGTCTTCATAAAAGCTGTGGGTAAAAACACTACAGTTCATCATACTGTATTTTAAAATAATACACTTAAGTAGTGCTGCAAACTAAAATTGCTTTTCCATGATCATCATCTTATACCTCTAAGAAATTACAATAAAGACAGGAGTTTTCATTGTCAATCCATGGTAAGGATAGTATCTTGGTAAGATGCAAAGATTTACATGCTGTTGTGCGAACAATGTTGTCCTGGTTTCAGTATTATGTTGTCAGAGAAACCTTCAGGGGACAATGTTGCCTAAGATGCTTCACTCACAAACTATATTTAAATGATTTCAAGCTTCACCAAGAACTGATGGGAGAAAATAAAGATGTATTTTTCTTCTCAGTACACTAACTTTTTTTACTGAGTAATATTTAATGCAAATAGAAAGAAAACAGTTTTCTGGTCTGTATCTTCAGTTCAATTCTGTAGAGCAGACTTCAGATACAACGATTGGCAGGAATCACTTGAAAACCTGGAAGACCTAAAGACCTGAAAGACTGAAAACCTTTTTCTCTTACCAGTTTTCAAGATCTGCAACATTATGAAACCCCTTCCGCACTAATATTTTCCATATGCATTTTGCTTCTTATGCCACCTTGGAAAAGCTAGGTTTCTGACTCATGGTGCTGTTTCCATTTTTCCTTCAGAAAACACCAACAGTTTGTATAGTCACTTGAGACTGGTCTGGAATTCATTCTAAGCAAAACATTTAAATAATAGGCAGATCTGAACATTTTAAATTCTTTTTTAACTTTCTTACATCTGACTAAAATGAGCTGTCTATTAATGTGGTAGTCTACTGGGCTCACCTCTATCCATGTTACTTGTCTCATAAATATTCAGAAACCTGTTTTGATGTTGAAAATTACTTTACTGTTTTTGTGTTATCTCACTGTCCTTGAAACAAAAGAGTGCATCATACTTGCAAAGAAGTTTTCACATATTGTCTACCAAAAGTACTATATTCACTACACGTTAGAGCATCTGGNTTATATCTATGATGACTTGCATCTTCCCAGAGCAAAGTGCAAAGATTCATATAAAAGTATTTTTGTCAAGAACAGAAGTGCAAGAAAGTACAAGCTAATACTGGTCCAAAGTTATTAAAAAACCCAAAAACCAGAAAGTTGAAGATATTTTCAGTTTGCAGTGTATTATAATGGGTATTTAGATGACTTTTAATTGTAAAATAGAAAATAAAAAAATCCACTTTTTTTTCAATATAATTTCCTTCAGGCACTTAAGTGCATTATGATAAAATCT
>VZUA01003043.1:6471-17163 GCA_013401035.1 Horornis vulcanius | reverse complement strand
CCAGCACCAAGCACCTGCTATTCACCCTCCTGCCCTGAGCACCGCATGCCTCCCAGCCGCCCCTTCCCCGGTGCCTGCCAGGTGGGTGCAATCCCCCTCCTCCATCCCTGCTGGTGTTGCCACAGCAGCAGCAGCACCCGTACCTGGTACCCGCTGGTATCCACTGCAGTAGGACAGCGTTCCAGACACTCTGTGGTTCGGACACGGCATTCACCATGCTGTTAAGGCATTCCTGACTGCCCAACAGCTGTGGATTTAATCCCTGGATTTACACATAAAAATAAAAAAAAAAAATAATTGATTTACAAATAAAAATCAATCAAAGAAGTAAGTAGTGTTCTAGTGACACCAGGTGCAGCTCCAAACACACCTGTATTGATGCAGTACCCTACCTGCTAGGACAACACGGAACACTGCCATGGCTGCACCCTTACATTCAGTGGGATGAACTTGGACAGCTCTTCCAGATCCCCTCCTGCTGTGCTTTTCTGACCAGCTTGCTTCCACACGTACATCATCTGCCTGGTCGACATCTCCAGCTGCTCAGCTGAGCAGCTGCACACCGTTTACTGTGTAACTGTTTCCATTGTCATCCAATTAATAAGTGTGCAGTTGTACATGCTCTTTACTGTGTAACTGCTTCCACTGTCATCCAATTAATGAATTGGTCACAGCCCCAAGCCTGCCAGAGTTCAAGAGGAATTTGGACAGGCACGTGGTGTGACTGTCCCGTGCAGGGCCAGGAGCTGGGGCTCAGTGATCCTTCTGAGGCCCGTCCAACTCTGGATATTCTATGACTCTATGATTTTATTCATTTACTGTGTTATCAGTATGATATTTTTCCCCAATGCAAAACCTTGTAGTTTGAGCTGGTTAAACTTTATACACAAAAAGCTTTATACACAAACCCAGAATTTCCCTGCATTATTTACTGGGAGAACTATGCCTAACAAGAGTCATAAATGCTATTTTCATTTTGAGGCCGGCACAGGTCACTTGCTGGTTTTCATTTCTATTTTTGTTGTATGGTGGAAAGGCTGAAAAATAAGTGTAGCAAGGGAGTGATTTGATCTGCAATTATATTTCTATATGTATGACAAGAATTCTAGTTTCTATAACACCAGGTTTTAGTTCTAGTTTCTATAATACTGCTCTAAAAAGAGTAAAAATTTAGAGTGAGCCACTAAAGTAATATAATAACTGCTTATTATTAGAGCAGTAATATAATGTTTCTGGAAAAAAATGTTTGCTATTTTTATTAGAAAAATAATATACATCACTCAAAATCCCTCCTTCTTCTCAGTAATAATTTTGTCTATCATCTTGAGACTCCAGAAAGTACTCTTAGACAACTGCAACAGGAGACAACAAATAGAAATTATTTTTCACACAGAGAAGCTGCAGATAACACAGTGGTGCTTCTAAAAGATGTAATAGCCCGGGAAAAACTTAAACTTTGTTAGAAAATATTAACAACTGTCTGAAATAGAGGAGATAGAGGCAGAAATCTCTGCTTTGAAAGATAATCAGTGCTCTGATTACATATTTCTTACTCAAGGTTAGTGCTCCATTGTGAGTTGCAGCACAGCTCCTAGCATCATGTATCAGACTGCATGGCGTTTGAAAGGTTGTGCAAATTCTGATTACTGAAGTGGTTAATTGGTCACAGAATCAGAACTTTTAAGTTGGAAAGGAAGTTTAAGACCACTGAGTCCAATTAATAACCTAACTCTGCCAAGCCCACCACTAAAGCATATCCACAAGTGCCACATCTACACATCTAATTACCTTCTGAGATAGTGACTTCACCACTGTCCTGTACAGCCTGTTCCAATGCTTGACAACCCTCTCAGTGAAGAAATTTTTACTGATATCCAATCAAAACCTCTCCCAGCACAACTTCCTTTTCCTCTTGTTCTGTCTCTTATTACCTGGAAGTAGAGACCTATTCCCACCTAGCCACAACCATGCTTTCAGGTAGTTGTAGGTGTTGGTCCCCACATAGGTTCCTTTCCTCCGGGCTAAACAACCCCACCTCCCTCAGATTTTCTGCAAAAGACATGTGCTTCAGACCCTTTACCAGCTTCATTGCCCTTCTTTGGACACATTCCATGATGGCATGAAAGTACTTGAAAAACAGGATAGTCAGACAATGATTCTTCTACAATGACCTTCTACAGTTCCTCCAATACAAAGAAAGCCTTCAGATTCTGGTTACTTATAATTCCTCTTGTGTTGCTCTGCATTTCAGCCTTCAAAATTGGAGTCAGAATTTTCTCACACTTTCATGTAAACAAGGCAATGATTTTTCATATATATCCATATTGTTTACATTCTTTTCTGTAGGAGAGAACTGATGGACACCTTCTAAGACCAGTGGAATTGAAGAGGTTAAACCTCAGTCTTCCAATGTGGTCTCTTTTCTAGAAATCTATATAAGCTGAAAAAAAAATTAAACTTCCTCTTTTCCTGCTTCGACTCTGTTGTGGTCACTGCGTCTCCCTCGTTCACAGGTAGTGCACCACCCTTGCTTCTTCATCCGTGTCCATTTTAGTATTCTATAACCTTTTCCTTTAGTTCCTTTTCTCCCTTGACTTAAGCTCAGGCTTTGAATTTTAGCTTGTATCACTGCAGTGCGGCATGAAAGACTTCATGGTTTGAATTCCTGCTTATGTCCAGGCATATCAGTTTGCATCTTGATCTGCTTTAGCTTATCATCTCCTCTGCATGCTGAGTCTCTGCTGGGAGAAAAATCCTTCTGCCTGTATACAGCAGTTAAGGTGTTCAAGTAAAGACTCCTGTATCTTAAGACAGATTTCAGGTTTTTTTTCAAGACAGGTTTCCTGTCTTTTTGGTTCAGGGAAATAACTCACCTCTCCATCCTTCTCCCTTCACCAGATGTGCAAGAAATACTTGTGAAGAGGCAGGGTCAGGGAAGAATTTATTGTAATCCAAAGAGTAGATTCAGTTTTCTACTGAAAAATGGGCAAACATTACATATATTTCCTTAGATGCTATGTAACATTTTAGGATGTTGAGAGGAAAGATTATTTACATATTAAAAGTGCATGAAGGAAAAACGAGGCACAAAAATTACCTATCTTGGTCTTTGAAGTTAAGACTTGGTTGCATTTAATGGCATATTGGATATATTACACAAAGTTGCCCCACTCCCACCAGTAACAACATCCCACAGCCTGTAAAAACACATTTTGCTTTGTAATAACTTTCAGTTTTCCACAAGTTGCATTAGGAAGACAAGGCTGCCTTTCCAAACAGTCAATCTGTACTGGCTGTGTTGCAGTACTGCGTTTTTAGGCAAACCACCAGTGATGACAAAGATGCCTCAAAGATGCATTGCCTAAGAAAGCTCCCCCTGAGCCTGCTCACTGGGAGATTTGAGTAAATACAGCACAGCCATTCTGCACACACCATATCCAGGGATTTTCAGGCTGGGGCAGCCTCAGTCACTAAACAACTATGGTGTGGTGCAATAGAGCATGCATGAACCAGCTCAGACTTGAAACTACCTTCTACATGTATTTGCAATATTTGCTACACTGAACTAGAGCTTTTTTTTCCTCTCTTTGAGAAACCTTTTTCTATGGGGGGAAAAGTCTTGGATGGAAACAGTCCTTACACACTATTAAGCTGAAGAAGTCTAATAGCTGTTTTAAGGGGATTATGTCTCATTTTGTAGTCCCTAGGAGAATGGTGTAAGCAGTAGCTGATTACCTAAAGCAAGACAGTATTTTCTGACATGTCTTGCTTGGGGCCCATCAGGGAAGCTGTCCCCTGTCGGGTGGTCTGTGGTGGGACAACACCAACCCTGAGGCTCTGCTCTGGGACCAGACTGTGCTCAAAATACAAATGCACAGACCTAGACAACACCACCAAGGCTCTTGGATGTAAATACATACTTGTTCTAGGAACCAGGAAAACCTTGGCTGCATGATTTCCTTTGGGGGAATTAAGCTGTTGCATTGCTACTATACATAAGTCATCTTCAATCTTTCTTAGTTCAGGATATTCTCAAAGGCATGGGGGGACTTTTTTTCTTCCATCAAATCTGTAGAAATTTGTAAATTAAACTGGTTAACACCAACTATTAGTGACCAGTGCTGTATGACATTGTTTTTTAAAGCCAATGAAATAAACATGAGCATTCTAATCACTTTTGCGACGTTTATCAAATCTCTCCAGTAAAGCCTTCCATATGTTGCCTGGGATTGTTTGGTGCTTGCTTATGAGAGCCTGGACAGCAGTCTTTGTCTGAAAAGAGAAGAGAAATTTGCCTTTACAGACCTATTTTATGCATGGAAGAACAGTATAATCACTAACTTCTCAGAGGTTCCAAAGGGAAAATTCACACATAGCTCTACTGTAAAAAAAAAAAAAAAAAAGTGTTTTATATTAACTAGCTGTCCTAATGACACATTTCTTGGAAAATAAAAGAACGAAAACAAAGACTGCAGTTTAGGTAGGCTCAAGTTATTGAGATTTGTCAAATGTGGTCATTACTTAGGCAAAGTAGCCTTTAACACATGCAAACATTAAGTTTCTGCAATCTCCCATCCCTGAAAAATTTTCATCAAAAAATGATGAATAAAGCCTGACTCACCTCATCTGATCTTACAGCTGACCTATCTTGGACTAGGACTTTGCAGTGGCAACCTCTGTCTGTCCTTTCCAAAATTAATTCTCCCATAATTTTATCATATACACCATGCATAATAAGAAAATTCAAAACACTCTTTACATGAGATTCAAATGCAAGTTTAGCAAGAGAATGAATATATTTATAATAAAAGAATTATATATTTATAAAAGAAATAAAGAGATTATCTCTGTTTAGTTTCCCTCATGTATTTAAACTTGAAATAAGTGTAGCTACATACTCCACTGATCTACCCCAGAGTGATAGTAGAATATAGGAATACAGAATATAGGAAAAGAGTAGCCAAACCTTTCCTGACAGGTTCATGTCCTAACTCCTTTGCAGGGCAGGATCAGACAGAGGTCAGCCAGGCCAGTGCTCACCTCAAACCTCATTTAAGTTGCCCTTTTTTTAAGTAATATCAGCCACAGAAGACCACACTGTACTCCCACCAAAGTGGGTGGTAGTCAAAGGGGACAGCCAAAGGCTTGCCTTAGTAAGGCAAATCAGTATCATGGGAAATTTCAACTTCACTTTTGCTGGTACACAAAATACTGTTCCCCTAAAATACAAGAATATGAATAACCATAAGGGCAGTTATATTGCTTCCAGCCTCCTACAGGTGCTAAGACCAAGCTCTACAGCTTGCTGGTGCTGTTCCCTTGTAACAGACCAAACCTGTCTTTCTGGTTTCACTTTTTGAAACTCACAACAACTTGCAGTAGACCCTTAAAAAAGGAAAAAAGAAAACAAAAGAAGAAAAGCTAGACTTATTGCATCTTTTTGGGGATAGAAAGGTGTTTTTTAATATGGCATTTCTGATAGTTGATTTGTTTGTGTATTTCTAGGTTGTAGCAGATTTTTTTTTTTCATAAAATCCTCGTTTCATCTTCCATGAAAATGTTTAAAGCTGTATTTTCAGTTTAGCTCAATATTTCACAAAATGCTTAAACTCTAGATCTATAAACACTTTTATGTTCCTGGGCATCACTAAAATTCACCAAATTGTAGGTACTCTAAATATGTTTATATTTTGGATGCAACTTTTTAACATTTTAATTTTTACAATGTGACAGAAGCTCTTGAAGAACTTTGCTTCTAGAGCCCTATGCTATTCGCTGAAGATTCTCAAAGTTATTTTTTATTTATGAAATTTTTTTTCATAGTTACTGAAAACTGCATTTAAAATATAATTTACGTCATTTTGGTTATCATAATTATTATCAAAGATATCAAAGTCATGGGAGAAATAAGGTTAACATAACAAGAAGACAGAGTTCACACATTTCAAAAGGATGAGTGCATCCCAATCAACGGTTACTATGTCAATACTGACTGGTAGGCACTTGTACATTAAATAATCCCAAACCTCAACTGCCCATAGCTTTCACAAGCTAGTAAAACTGTACTTGTCTTTATTCAAGCATGCAAAAAACTGGTTTCAAGTGCACCTATAGTAGAAGGCAAAGCATGTAGTTCAATATTGCAAGGAGAGAGAACTTACCTTTTCAACTAATTCCTCTGTAGTTATATTCGGATCGTAAGGGATTGGCTTCCCAATGTATGTGCGAAATTTAACTGGAAGTCCTCCATAGGGAGGAGTGAAAGGCAATCGAGTGCTCTCATATAACTGTCTAAAAAACCCTAGAATGGTTTATGGGAGGAAAAAGGAAAAAGAGATTATAGTCACAGTAAGCACAATCCAAATGTGAAATCTGATTAATGTAGAAGACTTCTTAAAAATGCGTGCTTTGACAGTCAGGAAGCTGTTACAGGATTGAGGCAACTGTCCACCAAAACAAACCTTAATAGACCAGAGAAACAAGACTGCATTAAAGAACCAAACCACAAGCACAAACCAGTTATGCACAAGCTATTTCCAAATTTGAGCTACCTCTGACCCACAGCAAGTGTTAGAGAATCCAAAGTATACAGAAGTCTGAAAAGCAAAGTCTAAGATAAAAGTAAGAGAAATCTGAGAGAAAAGAGATAAAACATTCCAAACACATAAAATATATTTTTAAGTGCTTACTTCTTTCTTTAAACATCCTATAGCCTTCACGGACATTTTGAGTATACATTGGAACGATGGGCTAAGGAAGTACAAAAGTAAAAAATATAAAGGTGGAAATGTTATACCAGGTTTGAATTTCTGTTTTTAGTGCCTGTTAATGCAGCTAAGAAAATCTCAAATACAGAGGGTAATTATCAGTCAGATAAGTAAAGTTAAGTAAACAAGGAATATTGATATAAAAAACATCAGGATAGAAATAAAATTCTATTTTTCAGGTCCCACAAACACCTGTTTTAAAGTCACTGTCTGTAAATAAAATGACTGACATTGTAATAGGTTTTATATAACTTCTGTGTTATGTATTTACTGCAATATCACTGACTGGAACATAAAACAAATTTCAGTAGTTTCTCTATCTAAGGCTTTCATCATGAGTGGTCAATAGGAAAGCATTCAGTTTGTGAAGTCTTGCAGAAAGCAAGCAGACATTCATGGTTGGCTCATCTCATCTGCTTCTCAAATAGGAGATTTCAATAGGAGATCTCAAATAGTACTGCTTCTTACTGAAGCAGTAATGTTTGGATAAAACTTCACTGGAAAACACTTCTGCAGATCCCTGAGACAAAAAGAGGCAATTGTGTGTCCTCGCTGACCTGGACTACACACCTTCTGGAGGGCGGATCTCTAGGCACTTAGAGAACAAGTTCACTTCATCATTGTGACTGAAAGGAAACACACTTGAGATACCTGCACTTGAAACAGTCACGGCTCACAGCCTGAGGTAAGGTTGCATAGTTTGTAGACAAATTGACAGTAGTTGTATCCATATATGCAAAGAGTGTCTAGTGTCTCTAGTGTCCCTTTTCCTTCTTCTGAAACTCTAATTTGAACAGGTTGTTGGAACAACTTGTCCAGAAAGTAATGAAAGAAGATTTTTGTACTGTTAAGAATCACTATCACTGAACCAAAACTGCAGGATGAGAAAAAAAACAAGCAAGAAAAAGACCTAACAAGAGCCTACCAAATAACTCATAGTGATAGAAAGCATTAAAAGGAAAAAATACCTGAGAGAGAACAGAAGGATCAAACATGCATAAAGTTGTAATACTAAACCTTTCAGAATGCAAAATTTAGGGAAATTGTTAGAAATAAACCCTTAAAAAGGAATCAGTAATGTCTTTTAAAAAAATTAAGTACTGGACACTAAAAATACCATAATTCGCTTCAGCTATTAATTGAATACTGTACATCTAAGATGTAAAATGTTTGAAACCCATCTGTAACACATACAAAATACTTTAAATTTTAGGAATAGTACAAGAGAAACATATGGTAGGCTATAAAGAAATCTGGCCCTTACTCTCATACACTGATCAGCCATTGAGGTGCAGGGTAGGCAGCAACATTCTGTCCCTAAGCTGGAAAACACAGATACACACATAAAATCTCATATTTGTAAAGCAGCACAACCAGATCTGCAGTAACCCACACATTTATGTATGCTGTGCTGGAACTGAGCTGGATACACCCAGGCAGCTTGAAAAATCACAGAATTACAGGGTAGTTGAGGTTGGAAGAAACCTCTGGAGATCATGTAGTCCAAACCCCTTGCCCATACAAGAGAATGTTATAAATCATAGTTCCTGTTTATTTTTCACCTAACTCAACTTGAAGGAATTTTTTGGCACAGATTAAATTCAGGGATCTTTAGAAATGATGATCCCTCCCTGTTAGCCTGTCAAAACCAAGCCATAGACAGAGAGTATTTCTGAAGGTCATGGAAGAATTTCACTGAGACAAATATATGTCCCAGAGATACATTGAGTCATAACATTAAATAGTAACACTCTCTGACTTCGGTTAAGCAGAGTAGTTACACAAAATTAAATGTGGAAACTTTATAGGTAAGGGCTGAGGCTGAAATTACCTTCTTTGTTTGCTTTTCTGCAACTTTTTCAGTGGAAGAACTATTGAACTGCTGTAATATTGTGTGATGGATAGGAATGTCTATTCATATATAAAGTAGGTTTTGTCTTGAAATCCCCATTCAAGTAATCTGTGACAGGTTATTAACCACCATGTAGTCATTTTGATAAAGTATGTGTAGTCCTTTGGTTGATGGCTACATTGTATGTAGAGAAACTTTTAAAATACTCTTATAATTCTCTCTTGCTTTTATTCATGGTATCTGAGTAACTATTAGCAAATTTATATTAATTGCTACATAATAGAACAAGTTCTGATATCTGGATGAGTTTATCCCCAGTGTATTTGGGTTTTGTGCCCAGACTTTTTTACAGGTGGAGCTACAGGGGTGGCTTCTTTAAGAAGCTGCCAGAAGCTTTCCCCATGTCTGGCAGAGCCAGTGCCAGCCGGCTCTAGGACAGATGAGCTGCATGCCAAGGCCAAGCCTATCAGGAATGATCATAACACCTCTGTGATAACATATTTAAGAAGGAAAAAAAAATACTGTGCATATGTAATTGCAGACAGAGAAGAACAGAGTGAGAAAATGTGAGAGGAACAGCCCTGCAGACACCAAGGTCAGTGCAGAAAAAGGGGGAGGAGGTGCTCCAGAGCAGAGATTCCCCTGCAGCCCATGGTGAGGCAGCTGTGCCCCTGCAGCCCACATGGAGGACCACAGCAATGCAGGGATCCACCTGCAGCCCATGAAGGATCCCCACACCAGAGCATGGATGCCTGAAGGAGGGCTGTGTAGCTGTAGAAAACCAGTGCTGGAGCAGGCTCCTGGTAAGGGTCTGCAGACCCATAGAGAGAGAAGCCCATGCTGAAGCAGCTGTCCTGGAAGGACTTGTGACCCTAAGGGGGAGCCTCGCTGGAGCAGCCTGTGCCTGAAGAACTGCACCCTGTGGAAGAATGACTCACATGGAGAACCTATTGCCCAGGGAACGGACTCAATTTGAAGTTTGCATCCTGTGGGTTGGACCCCACGCTAGAACAGGAGAGGGATTCCTCTTTGAGCAGTGGCAGAAACATGTGATGAACTGGCCATGATCCCTATTCTCCATCTCTGTGCCACTGCAGGGAAGGAGGCAGAGCTAAGGAAAAAGGGAGAGGTGGGGAAAGAGGTGTTTTTAAGACTTTTACTTTACTTCTCATTGTCTTGCTCTGATTTTATGCAATTAATATCCCTAAGGTGAATCTGGTTTGCCCATAATGGTATTTAGTGAGTGATTTCTCCCAGTCTTTATCTCAGCTCATGAATCTTTTGCTGTACTTTCTCTCCCCTGTCCACTTGTGGAGGACAGCGATAGAGAAGCTTTGATGGGTACCTAGCATCCACTACACCCCAGTCTTTGGTCAACCTGCAAGACTAGTCTGGCCAGTATTGAAAAGGATGCAGCAAGAACAAACAATCAAATTTGAAATGTATCAAAAGATGGGATCCAGTGACTACTATGAGCCTAACTTTATATAAGAAGTGATATATAAGGTTAATATTGCCCCCTCTACTGTTAAATGCACAGCAGTTCCTTTTTATTTTTTTCTTTCTTAAGTGTTTAGTTATCTAAGATTTGTCTGATTCCACATTTCCAAAAAAGAAAAAAAAAATCAACAAAGCCCAAAGTTCAGTGAAGCTTGCAAGCTAATTACAGCAATGCCCACCATACAGGGATCCAGTCAGACTTCCTGATCATAAAAAACCCACAAAGCTGAGTGAGGGTAATAATAAGAGATGTAAGAACCAGCAGAAATGTAAAGGTAAGCCCAGGCTAGTAGTAGCTGTCAAAGGAAAATACACTCTCTCTGCCCTCCTGGTAACAGTCCTACACAGTGCCTGTTTACCAAACATTAAAGGACCTCAAGACTCTTTCACACTGCAAGAACCTTACCCTCAAAGTATACCCAATTCATTAAATAAAATTTTAAAAACCCCCATCAAAAACCAAACACAAATTCTGTCAAGAAAAGGAGGTAACAATTTTAGGTACTACTATTCAGTTATTTCCATGTGCTTCTACATTATGGAAGACTGGTAGAATTAGAAGAATTACTGGCA
>VZUA01003037.1:43709-61483 GCA_013401035.1 Horornis vulcanius | reverse complement strand
CCCCCACCTCCATCCCAAAATTTATAGGTAATGGTGAGCAACTATTTAATCTCTTCTATATACTTGTGGTTCTTTCTTATTTTTGAGGTTTCCATGATTGGGAGCATAGGACCACAGAGTGGCCAGGACTAGGTAGGGGACAAGCGTAGCTAAAGTTCATAAGCACTAAAGATTATCTGGGTTCTGGTAGTAAACTGGGAAACAGACACAGTCACCAGCTCCCATAGTTTGGACACACTGAGTGTCTTTTTGTGGGTTCTAGTTCTTGGTGTAGATATTTTACTGTCCACCTATTTGACAAGCTATTAAATGAAATATACATCAATTTTTCAGTTTTGATCAGATCATGTGAGATTTGATTTGCATGTTCAAACTGAACAGGCTTCTAAAAGAAACTTTTCTGCTATCATTTTAATACAATAAAAAACAGGATTTATGTATAATATATAATGCTTGACCTTCTCACATAATGCTTGACCTTTTCCAGTCTTGCATTTATCAGATAATTCTGTATCAAAGCAAACCATATAAATATGGAAATAAAGGAAGAAGATGTTAAATCAATGACCTGAGACACATAATAGTATTAAGAAAGTGGTTTACATACATAATGTACTGCAACTAGTTTTATGCCTATAATAATTACTGAGGCATCAGCTTGAGAACCAAAGCATCTCTGGTAGGATTGGTTAAAATAATATTTCAATTAGTGGCTCAGAGTCTACAGCACTCAGTTACTGAGGGACCTACCACAGCTTCAACAGTATGTTGAAGACTCCCTCCCCTGAAAGACTGTTTTTAGGGGAAAGGCATGAAGCTGACAATGAATTCCCCCAAGTATATGTAGTAAAGAGATTTCACATCTTTGAAAGAATCCCACTGGCACTCTCCCACTTGTACTTGTCAGGAAAAGTCACTAACTTCTCTAAGATAGTTTGGGAGTTGATGTGTTTGCAACTAAAAGGAATAGAGCAGAGAAAAATTTGTTCTTCCACCAAGGCTGAGTTCTCACTACTTGTTTTTATTCTGCAGTAATCCTTTCTTTTCTTGTAACTTCATCAAAGAATAAAGTAATTTGTTTGCTTATACTTGGATTTGGTAGAATATTTTTATTTGGCATAATTTGATGGCTAGCTATTCTAGCCAGCAAAAATAAGGAAACCTAGTACACAATCAAGAAAGGTATCAAAATCCTGCCATTAGTTTTGATAATGAAGTTAAAGATCAGTCCACTTGTCCTTTAGCTTGATCTGTCTCCTTGTGCCAGACAGCTGCTCACAGTAAATGGCAATAAGTTCTATAAAGTGACACAAACGTTTCAATGACCACACCATTTTCATGCTTGTGCCTTCCAAGCAGATCAAATTTGGTGTGACTACATATGGATCTTGAAAAAGCATTATGCGGACTTGCTTGAGGAAACATTAGCCCAGGAATATCTATGTTCCCCAGTCTATCTGCAGAACAGTATCTGACAACATATTATGTAACTTTTTTGCATTATCAATTATAGACTCTTTCCAGATTCTTTATCTCCTTTTTTACAATGAATAATTGAGACTTTTTTTCTTGTCTTCAAGAAAAATCTTTGCCATAATTTTGAACATGAGATGTGCAAGTGTTTTTTGCTTCTCCATTACTCAGTTAGGTATAAATCCCAGGGGTATGTATCTGTAAGCATATAAAGAGGTATGTGAGATTAAAGAAAACATTTCTTGACAGATTATTAGAATTTATTTTTTTCAGTACACAGGAAATGCTGGTGATGATTTAATCTGCTTCAAACAAAATCTTTTAAAAATTCTTGGTTAACACAAATTTTGGAAAACATATTGGATACAAAATTCCTTCCTCCATTTTATAGAAAAAAATCTAATGGGTTTTATGGGGTGTGTTTTGGTATTTTGTTTTGTTTTTTCTTAATTAACCTGAGGTGAATGGCTACTTAAGCTATCAAAACTTGCCTAGGAAATTCTGTTTAGAAGGGTATGTGGGGGGATTCCCAGTCCTTAAGCCTAGCACAAGCTTCTGAGACTTGAGCTCCCAGTTTCTGTAGCAAAGAGCCTGAATAACCTGATACCTTCGGTTCTTGTGACTCCATAGATGCTTCCAACCTGTGGAAAGGCTGAGAGTTTACAGTAGAGACAATACTGCTGTAACTCTGTGCTCCTTGCCTGGAGGCACTCGGTTTGTATGTTGGTTGTTCTAAGATAAAGGGAAAGGTCTCTCCAGCTAAAGGAAGAAAGATAGGAGGGCTGCCCAGAAATGGCTGATGTCCGTGCATCCAGACAAAATTGAAATTGGAGATATTAGAAACGCAACATTTTTGTCTTATAATAAAGTGACATCTTTCATAGCAATTGCTTGTCCTAGGGTGACTTTATGTTGCTTGCATCCCCAGTCGTCCATTCTGTTTGTGCTGAGTTCTGCATCTTTCAGACTGATTCTGAGAGTGAACCAGGGAGAGAAGAAGTGTGGAGTTTGTTTTGAGGAACAGCCTGACTCCCACACATTCTCTTCTCTGGACTTCTGTTCGTCGGAGGCACGGACAGCAGTGGGACAGAGATCTTTTTGCTTTTAGTTAGTTTTAGTTAGCTGAGGCAGAAAAGTTCCCTGGAATGTTTTTTTCTTCTCTTCTTGGGACTGTTCAAATCTACTCTGGACTGAAAAAACCCAGAGGAGCACCGAGGGCTCGCACCTGCGGCCCACCGGGCCTGGACCTCCGGAGGGACTGGGATTGACCAGAGACTGAGTGAGCTGAGCTGCACCCACGGCAAGGACTGTCTCAGTTTGCCATCTCCCTTCAGAGCGGCCAGAGGTTTTATTGTTTCATTGTTCATTTTATATTTTCATAGTATCCATTCTTGTGCTCATAAGAATTTTGTTTGTTAAATAAATAGTTACTTCCACTTTTCTCTGAGGAAGTTTTCCCAGACTGGCTGTGGGGAGGGGCTGTTTGGGTTTGCTTTCCAGAGGAACCCCCTTTGGAGGTTTTCTCCCACATTTGCCCTAAACCAAGACATTGCTTTTTTCTGAAAGTTGCCAGCTAGTTTTGCATCTAGCAGACCATCAGTAGTGTGGTGTTCCGATGGTCCGGTGCAATCAGTTAGTAGCGAATGGAAAAGGAAGGAATTGTGAAAAGCTGCTATAGAGAGGCTGTCAGAGGCTGTTTTCTGTGACTGGGGGAAAGAGTAACATTTCCTGTTTTTTCTAGTTTTATTGTCCTTTCTTTTCATCCTCAGTATAATTTCTGAAAAAATTGGTAGATCTTTCTGATTTCTGAGTTTTTGATGGTGATTCGAACTAGTTTTGTTTCACATTTTGATGTGAAACTCTAAGATGTAGAATTTGATTTTTTGAATTTGGATGGCTGATAAGATCTGAAAACAGCCTTGTCCTTCCATGATTGTTGCTGTTAATTTGTAGAAAAACAAATGCTAAAGCCGTAGTCTGCAGCACATATGTGAGGGAAACAGAGCATTTTTTGCCCTTATGCAATCCCCATTCTACCATCTTCTCTAAAACAGGCAAAAAAAGGATAAGAGAATCAATGTTGCATCACTTCTACGGCTGGGAATCAAAATATCTGCCTTGAATTTCCAGCACTGTTACTGACCTGAAGTGGAAATTGGTGATCCTTTCTGTAAAGGGCATCCAGCATGTTTTTGGAGTTTGACTACTTTTTTGCGTTTGTCAGCAGTTCCTGCTTCTACCCTGCAATGGGCTGCTACACATAGCAATGACATCTTTCTCCCAGGCTTAGGCAAGGTTTTCCTCTATGCTTTTTGATTACAGGACTTTTATGGTTCCTGAGCTTCCTCTGGGACACAGCTCACAGTACAGGGCTGTACTTTAAAGGCCATGACAGAATTCTTGATTTTAAAATAAATGTGATTTCCCTCTAGTCAAACTTTTCAATATCCTGACAGAGCCAAAGGATGTTAAAATAAAACATAAGACAAGGAGAGTAAACCTTTATTCAGACAAGCTGGCTCTAGTGTATAACCAAAACTAAAGTACTAAGCATTCACCTATCCTAACAAAAATAAGAATTGCATCAGATAATACAATAGAAATATCAACAGGAAAGATTTAAATCTACGTTTTGAATACCTACTTCTTAAAAGTCCTCTGCTATAAAGAAAATAAATGCATTTTTTTAAAGCAGCTGAAACATATTTTCTAATCAGCTCATAAAGAAAGGGAATCATGAAATGAAATTTGGGTATAGTTTTGGTTATGTTGGTCTGTATCACATACAGTATACACAACTTTGTTTTTGTTTGTAAAACTGGGTATAGTTACCCTTCCATCTGTCTGTCCTTATTAATATGACAAGTGTTGACAGTTATCAGAAAATGTAGAAAATAGTAGGTAGAAGAGTGATAAACAAGAAAGAACTATGAACTTTTATTTCAAAAAGCATTCTGCATTTAATGGATCTAAGCAAGTTTCATTTTAAAGTACATTTTAGATGTTGACACCACTTATTATAGCAGCTGGTTCTTTGTCAAATTGGATGATATTCAAAGCAGGATTTTGTTGTTCTTTTTCTTCTTGCCATCTGTTGCTGTTATAGACATTCTTCAAGAAATAGCTTCTAAATTAATTAGGTCATATTGTAAATGTGTACTTTTTATGAAATGTTTAAAATTAAAAGCATAAGGAAAATTATGGTGTAACTTAATTTTATAGTACAATTTAATTCTATACAAATTTTCTATCAAAAAAAATGAACAACAAACATTTATTTTTAGATATGTGTTGAACTGGCATAAGTTGTGACTTAATCTCATACGAAATCTGATTGCTTACAAACCTGTAATTCAGTTTGATATTTGAACACCAGGCAAATTATATAAAATTTAAAATTAGATACTGAAATATAATAAGAGAAAAACAATGGAAAAATGTGATTCTGAAGTCTGCTTCTGTTACACAAGTTGAATCTTATTTCACGTGTGCTTCAGCCTCATTGAGCAAAGTAGATAAATTGCTTTAGGTACTGAGCTCAGCAAATCTTACCAGCATATGTGCTTCTAAGCATGCAAGTAGCTTGTTTTACCACACTCTACCTGACTTGAATTCCCACGTAATTTAATTATTTTAAAGATCAACTATTAAATTATACTGGAGAGGAGAATTGCACAAGCAGAAAATTGGAGGGTTTTGTTTCTTTCTCTATCACAGCTCAGCATTTTTTTTTTCAAAAGGAGAGATGGGATTACTCTGGATATTTATGGTCTGACCAAGTATATTTATTTCATCTTCAGATAGTAACCTGAGACTTAAATGAAGCACAAAGATGCAGAAAACCTGTGTGAACCTGTTGTAAAATACACTGTCATGCTGCACAAATAAAGGAAGAGCCCAAATCAAGTCTGTGCTTTCTAGTTTTTAAACACTTGCCATTGCAACTTTAAGCATAGTTTTACAGAAACATTTGCAATATATACCAAAGGAGACAATATGTCTGAGCTGGAACCGGCTTCTTGGAGCAATATTCACATTGTATGTATGACCTTGGTCAGTACTCAAGGCTTAATTTGTAATATTTTCTGCATACAAAGAAACAAAAGGTATGTGGCATATCCCTTATGAATTGTTACTCTTTTGCAATACGTGATAAATGCGATAAATGCCATTAATGTACTCTGAAAAATTGATGCATGTTCCAGGTGTTGATCATGTTTGGCAGCTAATTGTTTCAGGGTTTTTTTAACAAGCAGCTGACTGGAGGCAGAGATTCACACAATGGGCATACACCTACGTAGAAAATGGAATATGTTGCAAAGGCAAAAGGACAATTGCTCCTTTAGCCAGTATTTCCAGCCATGCTCCATTAGTGAAACTACTGCTTCTGTAGCAGTAACTAACATTTCTTACCAATTAGTGCATATTAATTGTCATAGTCCTTACACAAGCCTGGGCAGGCACAATTCTTTTAGTTTCTGGCTAACAGTTAATTTAAAGATGGGGTTGCTTTTGTCTTGTTTAAATAATTATTTGACAGCTAGTGAAGTGTCAGATGAGTAAATTATTGTAGTGAGTCTGGCAGTGTTTAAAAGTGTAGAAATATGGGTGAGAAACTCCTAGCATCATCAACTCTGAACAGCACCAAAACACAAATACCTTAGACTCATTTGCAAAGCCTATGTCCATTGATTACAGCCTGAACCCCAAAGGATATCACTGAAATCTTGCTGTGCTAAGCAGGACGTTTGGAAATGCAAAGTCAAGAGACCTGGATCCCTCTATTCAGAGTTCAGGTAAAGACAGGTAAGCACTTAAGCCTTGAGATTTCAACTTCAAACAACCTAAAATGAAGAATGTGTTGGGTCTGGCTTAGTCTCTTGCTCCCCAAACATCCCCCTCACACATTTTCTGCCATACATTGATGAAACTGCAACTTTAAAGTGATTTGTGGTTTTTTTTTTTTTTGCTCTCATTTCTTCTGATGGAACACTGTTAAAGGAATTTATTACTCTTGTGGCTTTAAATCATGTTCCAATTATCAGCCTAAATTCCTCATGGCCAATTTATTCCCATTTGAGCTGTACCAATGTTGTTCTTTAGCTTAAACAGTTTTCTATCCCTGGAGTTTTATTGCCCCAATCTATTTATTAGATTTAGTCCCTTTAGTCTTTGTGTTGCTTCCTAATTTTCATTATGGTAAGTTCCTTATTCCCCAATGATCTTACTAGCTTTTCTCTGTATCCTTACAGAGGTTTGATTTTTTTTTCTCTAACAAATGGTCATCACTATATACAAAAACTGTATCAGTCTGTATTCAGAGGTCTGCAGGTGACACACAGAACAGTCTAAATTAGCAGTCCTAATTTGAACAGTAACATGAGAACACAGCACTGTATGTGGTTATACTGATGATACAGCAAATATACTGATGATACAGAAAAAAAGCTACAGATAGTGTGTAATTCCAAAACAATTTGGATTTTAGATGTATGCACCAGTTCATATTAATTTTTAACACTATCTTGAACAATGGCATAAATACTTTCCTGTTAGGCTTGAAACACACCTCATTCACTACTGTGTATAGTTTTACATATATAAATATATAAATATTCACATATAAATTATATACATATATAAGTAAAATACAAATAAGCACACAAATATATATATTCAATACATAATGTAAAAAATTGCATTATTTCAGACATATTTTCCTATTGCTAAAAGTTTTTATGGGTTTTCCTCATGCACTAACACTTAATTGATGAGCTTAACATTTCTTATTTGTCCACATATGTACAACCTTCCACATAATTCTATTGAATTTTGTTGGATTTGTCAGTGCTGGGTTAATGACTGGACTTGATGGTCTCAAAGGTTCTTTCTAACCTAAACAATTCTATTATTCTCTGAACCTCTTTGTTTCTATATTACTTTAGTCTTTGAGGTCTTTGTGTTCCATCTCTGTGGTTTTCTCACCCCCTTTCCCACAGGAGAGGACATTGCAGCCTTATGTTGTCAGCATATTTTATTAGTCTGATTCATTTTCTGTGCCATGGCCAATAGTAAAAATACAAAAAAATTATAAATACCAATCCTCAAACTTAAGAAACTGTCTTGGTCAGCTCCTGTCAGCCAGACAGCTGTCCTTTCACCAAAATCTTACCCCCTAGCTACTTCTATTTTAGAACTCCTTTTCTAACCTCTATAAAAAAAAAAAAAATCCCATCAGGAGCCATATCAGGTAATTTTTTGAAGTCCAGGTAGGTTAGTTATATTACATTTGCCTTGTATTTGTATTATCAACTGCATAGCATATTCACAGTGTATTCCTTTTATGCACCTTCCTGCTGCTCATGGGAGTGAAGGCATTTTCATCATTTATATTACATATCCTTTTGCTTTCTTAATAACTCTTGCTGTTACAGGTGTCTAGTGTTTTGGGAAGGATTTTTTATATTCCTGAAACATTTGGTAAACTCTGTTCTTTACATAAAATTACCTTACCAGTTCAAAGCAATCTGATAAGAAGGGATAACCAGGGGTAAAAAACAAANGGTCAGTACTCAAGGCTTAATTTGTAATATTTTCTGCATACAAAGAAACAAAAGGTATGTGGCATATCCCTTATGAATTGTTACTCTTTTGCAATACGTGATAAATGCGATAAATGCCATTAATGTACTCTGAAAAATTGATGCATGTTCCAGGTGTTGATCATGTTTGGCAGCTAATTGTTTCAGGGTTTTTTTAACAAGCAGCTGACTGGAGGCAGAGATTCACACAATGGGCATACACCTACGTAGAAAATGGAATATGTTGCAAAGGCAAAAGGACAATTGCTCCTTTAGCCAGTATTTCCAGCCATGCTCCATTAGTGAAACTACTGCTTCTGTAGCAGTAACTAACATTTCTTACCAATTAGTGCATATTAATTGTCATAGTCCTTACACAAGCCTGGGCAGGCACAATTCTTTTAGTTTCTGGCTAACAGTTAATTTAAAGATGGGGTTGCTTTTGTCTTGTTTAAATAATTATTTGACAGCTAGTGAAGTGTCAGATGAGTAAATTATTGTAGTGAGTCTGGCAGTGTTTAAAAGTGTAGAAATATGGGTGAGAAACTCCTAGCATCATCAACTCTGAACAGCACCAAAACACAAATACCTTAGACTCATTTGCAAAGCCTATGTCCATTGATTACAGCCTGAACCCCAAAGGATATCACTGAAATCTTGCTGTGCTAAGCAGGACGTTTGGAAATGCAAAGTCAAGAGACCTGGATCCCTCTATTCAGAGTTCAGGTAAAGACAGGTAAGCACTTAAGCCTTGAGATTTCAACTTCAAACAACCTAAAATGAAGAATGTGTTGGGTCTGGCTTAGTCTCTTGCTCCCCAAACATCCCCCTCACACATTTTCTGCCATACATTGATGAAACTGCAACTTTAAAGTGATTTGTGGTTTTTTTTTTTTTTGCTCTCATTTCTTCTGATGGAACACTGTTAAAGGAATTTATTACTCTTGTGGCTTTAAATCATGTTCCAATTATCAGCCTAAATTCCTCATGGCCAATTTATTCCCATTTGAGCTGTACCAATGTTGTTCTTTAGCTTAAACAGTTTTCTATCCCTGGAGTTTTATTGCCCCAATCTATTTATTAGATTTAGTCCCTTTAGTCTTTGTGTTGCTTCCTAATTTTCATTATGGTAAGTTCCTTATTCCCCAATGATCTTACTAGCTTTTCTCTGTATCCTTACAGAGGTTTGATTTTTTTTTCTCTAACAAATGGTCATCACTATATACAAAAACTGTATCAGTCTGTATTCAGAGGTCTGCAGGTGACACACAGAACAGTCTAAATTAGCAGTCCTAATTTGAACAGTAACATGAGAACACAGCACTGTATGTGGTTATACTGATGATACAGCAAATATACTGATGATACAGAAAAAAAGCTACAGATAGTGTGTAATTCCAAAACAATTTGGATTTTAGATGTATGCACCAGTTCATATTAATTTTTAACACTATCTTGAACAATGGCATAAATACTTTCCTGTTAGGCTTGAAACACACCTCATTCACTACTGTGTATAGTTTTACATATATAAATATATAAATATTCACATATAAATTATATACATATATAAGTAAAATACAAATAAGCACACAAATATATATATTCAATACATAATGTAAAAAATTGCATTATTTCAGACATATTTTCCTATTGCTAAAAAATTTTATGTGTTTTCCTCATGCACTAACACCTAATTGATGAGCTTAACATTTCTTATTTGTCCACATATGTACAACCTTCCACATAATTCTATTGAATTTTGTTGGATTTGTCAGTGCTGGGTTAATGACTGGACTTGATGGTCTCAAAGGTTCTTTCTAACCTAAACAATTCTATTATTCTCTGAACCTCTTTGTTTCTATATTACTTTAGTCTTTGAGGTCTTTGTGTTCCATCTCTGTGGTTTTCTCACCCCCTTTCCCACAGGAGAGGACATTGCAGCCTTATGTTGTCAGCATATTTTATTAGTCTGATTCATTTTCTGTGCCATGGCCAATAGTAAAAATACAAAAAAATTATAAATACCAATNAAAAAAAAAAAAAAAAAAAACCATCAGGAACCATATCAGGTAATTTTTTGAAGTCCAGGTAGGTTAGTTATATTACATTTGCCTTGTATTTGTATTATCAACTGCATAGCATATTCACAGTGTATTCCTTTTATGCACCTTCCTGCTGCTCATGGGAGTGAAGGCATTTTCATCATTTATATTACATATCCTTTTGCTTTCTTAATAACTCTTGCTGTTACAGGTGTCTAGTGTTTTGGGAAGGATTTTTTATATTCCTGAAACATTTGGTAAACTCCGTTCTTTACATAAAATTACCTTACCAGTTCAAAGCAATCTGATAAGAAGGGATAACCAGGGGTAAAAAACAAACAAACAAAAAAAACAACAAAAAAACCCCGAGGTCTAAAATCTTCATTTGACTTTTCAAAGCTCAAGTATGTAGAGTTTCCAAGACTTCTGATCTCACAAAGGTTGGAAGTAAGCATTTTTCTGACAGAATTATCTTTGCAAAAAATCTTTCTCTTTTCAGAAACCAATTCTTTTATTTTAAGCTTTTTTGAGTTCATACTGCCAGTTTTGCTTCTCTGGAACAGCTTTTCCCTTTGCAGTTGTATTGCTTCTTTCACAGCCTGGTTTTGGGTAGCAGGGGGGCCAAAAAAGGTGGCTCCTGTGAGAAGCTGCTGGAAGCTTCCACCATGTCCAACAGAGCCAATCCCTGATCTCTCTGAAGATGGACATGCTGCTGGCCAAAGCTGGGACAATTAGAGATGGTGATAATGCCTCTGTGATGACATATTTAAGAAGAAAATTTTTAAAAAGTCACAGTTTTTCTTTTAGTCAGAGATGAGGAGGAGGTGAGAACATGTGAGGGAAGCCACATGAAGACACCAAGGTCAGTGTAGAAGGAGGGGCAAGAGCTCCTCCAGGCGTTAAGAGTCGAGGTTCCTCCTTATGGTGAGACCATGGTGAGGCAGGTGTACCCCTGCAGCCCATGGGGATCCACGGGGGATGCAGAGATCCATCCACAGCCCGTGCCAGAGCAGGTGGATGCCTGGAGGGGGCTGTGATCCAGTGGGAGACACAGAGAAGAAAAGGGCCCTGCTTTCAGGCTGGAACAGCCTGACCTTGGAGGACTGCACCCTGTGGAAAGAGAGACCCACACTGCAGCAGTTTTGGGAGGATTGGGTGCCCATGAGGGTGGACTCACGCCAGGAAAATCCTCTCCTTCAGAGAGGACTGTCTCCCATGGGAGGGACCTCACGGCCTCAGAGGGCAAGGACTCATCTCCCAGACCAGTGGAAGAAAATCTCGGTGATGAATTGACCCAAAACCCCCTATTCCCTGTCTCCCTGCCATGCCGGTGGGAAGCAGGGTGGGGCTGGGGAGGAGAAGGTGATTTAAGGGCTTACTTTCCTTCTCATTATCCTCCTCTAATTCTGTTAGTAATAAATTCACTTTGCAACCTTAAGTTGAGCCTGTTTTGCTCTTGGAGTGTTTCTTCAGTCCTTATCTCCACTCATTAACCCTTTGGGTTGTGTGGGTTTTTTGTTTGTTTGTTTTGGTTTGGTTTTTTTTTCCTCAGCTGTGGCAGGGGAGGGTGAGCAAGAAACTCTCATGAGTGCCTGGTGATGGGCCAGTGTCAAACCAGGACACCAGTGGAAAGTCTGCCTATTACAATATACCCACACGGGTCAGGGTTTGTGGGGGTTTTGGTTATTTTTGGGGATGAATTTTATTTTCAGAGGGATGAGGAGAGAGGCTTTTTTTAAATTTGTTTCTTTTTTGTTGTTTTTGTTTTCTTTGTTTTCTTGGGGTTTTTGTTTGGTTGGTTTTCATTTGGTGTTTTTTTCATTTGGTGGTTTGTTGGGTTTTGGGACCAATTTTTGGTGATTTAGTTTGTTTTTTTGGGGGGGTTTGTTGTTTGTTTGTTTGGGTTTCTTAATGTTGTAGGTTTTGGGTTTTTTCCCCCTGAAATGAAAAATGTAAGTTTTTTTTTGTTTGTTTGTTTGTTTTGGTTTTTTATGTTTTTTTTTTTGAAGTATAGTTCCATTACAAAATCCTGTTCTCCCAGCAGGCCTTTTCTCCAGGTGAAAGTAAAATTATTATAGCTATAAACTATTATATATGTCATAAGGCGATATGAACTGACATTTAACAAAGATTTTATTCTTATGGGGCACAACACTATTTTTAAGAGCAAATGCAATCTATCACCATTTTATTTTGTGGCTGAAGTGCTCTAATAGCCACTGTAAACATTCACAGCTGATGACTAAATGAAGCCAAGAAGATCCAGACCCACAGACAGAAGTGTGCAGAGGGAAGAAATATTTCAGGGCAACCAAGAGCAAAGGATGACATATTTTCTGCACAGAATAAAAGACTATTAAAGTGACAAAATAATATAAATGTAAAGCACAATCAAATAAGAACAAAAAGAAACAGGTTCAATTATTTTGCTTGCTCTCAAACTCAAGCATGTAATTATTTTGATTTTTCATTCACAAAAGTCTATTTGCTAAACTGTAAATGCAGTTATGAGCTGGATTTACTTCTCTGTCTGTTTGAAGTACTCATGCACTGTCTCCATGAAGGATCTATTTACACATTTAGTGAACATTCATGTCTTTTGGTACATATGGTCATAGGTTGACATCTAATGTAGCTTTACAGATGGCTTTATCTATTTGTTCCAATTAAAAAAGAAAAGAAAAAATTTTCTCTTATTGCTTTTACTCTGAACTTCTAAGCACTGCCTATAGCCAGACACATGTTGAGACATTGGGATATGTTTAAGTGGGGTTATTCTGAATAATGTTCATTTGTAATTTCTTATTCAAAATTTTTCAGCATAATCACCATTCTTTTTGGTGGTCAGAAATGATGGCAATTAAGCTGGAGGACTGGTCATTTTTGAAACTGCATTTTAAGTGCCTGTGAAAAAACAGATAGAAAAATGTTTTAAAGGATCTATCTTCTCTTAATCAAACTGGTTGTTTGGCTAGTGTATGTACATGTTTTTGTTGTGACATGCCACTCTTCTGACTTTTCACTCCATATTTATGATACACAGCACTATGCTTAATTGCTTTATAAGAAGCCTTGTCATACTGAATCTTCTGAATAAAAAATGCAATGCAATGTAACTTGTCTAGACACAGAAATGCAGACTACATAACCAAAATATGCTACAACTTAGACATGATTAAGTACAACACTGATAGAAGCAGAATATGTGAAATAGGATTAAAGATACTATTTATGGAAGATGTTGTTGTTCTTCAAGAAGTTTCATGGATCCAATACATTAGGATGTGAGTGATGTGAGTTGTTTGTTTCAGGGAATTTTGGTACATACAACACTGGAATTGGAAACAGGAAATCTGAGTTCCTGACATGTCTTCCACAGCATAGTTGGGTAACAGTAGTGATATTTAGGGAGTGTATTCACTCTGTTGACCCTAAAGTTTTAACTAAAGCTATTGAAGAATGTCCTCAGCAGCTTCACTTTAACATCTACGTGGAAAAGCTTTAACAAATATAAGATTTTTTCATTTGTTACACTCCTAATTCCTGCAGACTTGAAGAATTGAGATGAAATTCAATATTTTTGCTCAATTGCCTTGAACTTCTAATTTTTCAAAGCTTCAAAAGAACAGGATCAATGTCATGACAACAACGTATCAGACCTTGTAAGTTAAAATAAACCAAAGACACATTATTTGGAAGAAAAGAGAACCAGAAGAGAGTAGACATATTTTTGACGTGGGAGGTGCTTGAATGGAGCACATTGTGGTTCTTTCTCCATAGGAAACAGGGTGGAGGTAGTTCAGAGAACTGCTCTGGAAGCATCCTGCAGTGACTGATGATGGTTCCCAAACCAAAGTGAGTGCAGGGACAAGTCCCCCTCTACTTTCCATAGTTGTCAGTGGGGACGAAGAAGTCAGAGCTCCATTCAGGCTGCTATTTGTAAACCAGGTAGATTGGACAGATGTTTTCCTCCTCTCATGCCTAGAATCAGCCCCTAAACATTGTTCCTGGTGGTGTCTGTGTGGTGACTCCTCCCAGCTACTGCAGAGCTGCTTTGCTGCTGCCACAAGCTGGGAGACAGCTCCTCCCGCTGCTGCTCCCAGGGCACATGGCAGGCTCTGCGTTTCCAGGCTGGATATACCAGAACAAGGTGTCCTGAGGAAAAAGAGAAAAGTGGAAATAATGCCAGCTCATCCTGCAGGTCTGCCTGCTTGAATACAGAAACATATCATGCATACAGTCGTTTCCGAATCCCTGTGGCAAAGCATACTGGATTGCTATGCTGCACAGGAAACAGGACAAGGGGAAAGGTGTGATCCTGTCGCAAATGTTTCCTTGGCTAAAATTTTTAAATTAATCTTTTAAATAAAAAAAAAAAAAACGTTTAAAAATAAAAACAAACAAATTAAAACCAAGAACATGGATACACATACATTATCTTCCTCAGAAAAATAAAAGTTCTGTCACTTCTGTCAGATGACAACTGACAATATCTTGTATCTTGTCAAACCTATCAGATTAGCCAGGCAGATATGTTTCCCTTAGGTCTTATCTCTGTTGATTTCCTATTCAAGTCCTAATCATATGGAAAGATTCAAAGATGGGAGAAGATATTTTGAGAAAAGTTAAGCAGCTTAAAATTAATTCCCAGGTATATTATGTTCAGGTATATACTGACTCTAAATTATACAATTGATTTAAATAAAAGTAATTGATATTACCATAAATAAATGTTCCCAGAATACTTCATCAACTATAGGCAGACACTGAACTGAATTTATATTTTGAATAGAAATTAGTTTCACCCTGAGAACAGTAACACCTGTACAGCAAAATGTACTGTTCTTGACATGCTTGCAAAACACTTCACAATGAGCAAGGATGGGAGAAGAAGGGGGGGCGGTGATTATCAAAGCTAAAAGTCAGTCATTCACTTCTGTGAGAAACCATATTCCTACTCTTAATAAAGATACACCCTTATTTTTCAGGCCATTAGCTACCACCATTCATTACACAGTTTTGTGACATTACTGCATGCATGTGTGGAGTAATGTCATGTGTAAAGTAATTCATTATCCTGAACTGGATTTAGCAAACACTGTGTTAATATTTATCAGCATTGAGTATTGCACTGTTTACCTTTTAACTACAAGAAGCAACATGTCAAATGGTGTTCTGGCCATTTTTGCATTATTTGTGGTATGCTTGTTGCATGTGTTAATGCCAGTCACAAATGACCACCTGCTTTTTTCTGAATATGAATTAAGGGGTTTCCCTATACAAAGGAAATATATATAAATGTAGATTCTTTGAAATAGACAGAAGACATCTTTTAGAAAACTAGTAAAAACTCCAAAACATTTTAAAATGTTTTCATAACTCATGTTCAGCTAAGTAAGTCCCTTATTCAGGCATGAAATTTAACTATATTGGTTATGTATCAAGTAATTGCTCTTTCATATAATTTAACTTGACCACCTGTAGCTTTTCCTTGACCACTAGAAAATTTAGTTCTTCTCTTACACATTGCTTAAGAGATTACTTCTTCAAATACATGTACTGAGCCTTGCAAAATATCATTTTAATGTACAGGATTTCAATTTAGTTTAAATTTTATCATATAGAGATGGTCTAAGCCATTCCTGATAGAGGCAGAGACCAGAAAGTGTATTTGCTTTCTCAGTTTTAAAATATTGTCTTTTAAATTCCATAATTCTGGAGATAAGAATTAAAATAACGAAGACATATGTCAGTAAAAATTACCAAGGATTATTTCTTTCAGACTCCCCAGTTTATCAAATCAAACAAAAGTCAATGTTTCTGAGGCAAAAATACTTGTATTTTAGTATAAACATTTTTTGTGAACAAAACTCCAAGAGCTCACTTTTTTTTTCTGCATTAAAAGGTAAATATTATTAGCTTATTTCTCTTAATATGTCCAGAAGGAAAATATTCATTTCGTTTGTCCAGCTGGATTTGAGCAATTTTGCCACAGCCCATTAAGCTTTCTGTCTGCTTCAGACATGGTGCACAAGGGATACATTATGATTTTATGTTCACAAAAGCTCCATTTAAACATAATTCCTCTCCAAATAGATCACAATAATTAAATATAGGTGCTGCTTTTGTACATTAAACATGTACAAAAAAGCACTCAATCAGATTATGTATAGTTCTTTCNCTCTTAATTTTCTGTCCAAATAGTTGCAAGGGAAAGGATGGTCAATATAGCAATTATTTATGCCTTCCACAAGGTAGGCATGTCCTGTTACTCAGCATTCCTGAACTGCCATGGGGGTCTTTCATTACAGTGTGTTCAGTAAGCATTTAAACCAAATTTTATTTACATCAGCTCAGATTATTGTAGTTTTTGTACTACAGTAGGAAAGCTCCATGGATGTAAAACAGAAATCTGCCATAACTAATACTTGCAGTTTCAAAGATACCAAGGGGTAAGCATCTGTGTGATTAAAAAACCCAAAACAACAAAAACAGCCAAATGGAAAAATGAAACATTACTCTACACAGAAAGTAAATGCAGAAAATGGTTCATTTACTCTCTTTCCATTTGCACAACAGCAATAAAAATGCCAAACAGACTGATTTTCAGGTAAACTCTACACTGCAGTAAAGTCAAGATTACAAGAGATTTATTGATACAGCATATATTTCTTGCAATACTGCATTTTTACCTCTGTTTCAAGGATAGGCCAATGTCTTTGTTCAGTTTAAAGTGAATGTTGCCATTTAGTTTTTAATATTTATGAAATAATCTGCCTTTCTCTGAAATAGAAGCACAGAATTTGTATTACACAATTTTATGTATTAAACATTATTTCCAGAGTTGTTAAGATTTTATTGTTAGAAAAATTCCACAATGCTGAAGACAGGACAAATACCTGTTCCAGTGAATTGGTGACCTGATGCTTTATGTCATTCATGTGTTCTAAAGCTTTTAGAGATCATTTACGTATTCTAAAGCTGTTACAGATTCAAGTCCTCTAGAAGACAGAACATAGCAGAAAATATCACTGTTTGTTGTTTTTTTTCTCTAAGTAGATCTCAACTTCATCTCATCTTAGCCAAAATTTGATTGACAAATCTAAAAGAAAATAATTTCTTCCTAAACACGTTACAAAGCGAGCCTTTTCCCTCAAAATGAAGTAAAAAAAAAAAACCAAAAAAATGCAGCACTGCTAAACCTGACCCTCCTGAAACCCAGAAATCTCTTATAATGTAACAAAAAATTGAAGCACATGAGAATTATTCAGCCAAATACAGAGGGCAGAAGAGATACAGGAGTTCCTAAAAGTAGCCCTATGGAGGCATACAGCCAGTGAGAGAGGTGCTTAGGATCTCTAAAATATTCTTCCCTCTCTATTGGACAAGCCTAGGAAAACCATAAGTCTATCTTCTGAGCCACTGTGCTTAAACAAAACATCTTCTTCCAGGCGTGGTGAGGCTGGGATCCTCGAGATGGTAGGAACTTGCTTCATAATATCTGCCACATATCGGCTTTTTTGGAGTATGATGTGACATAATCTTCCATGACAAATGATTTTTTTTACAAAATTTTAATGCATATCACTCTGCATAAGCCCAGACTATGCCATTATTCACTTTGAAAAGTACCTGATTTCAGTTGGCCAATTGAAATTTAAAAAAAAAAAAAAAA
>VZUA01003037.1:11294-24092 GCA_013401035.1 Horornis vulcanius | reverse complement strand
TGATGATATTCAAGTGACATCTTGCTGCTTTGGTGAATCAGTGTAGTAAGTGGGTAAGGTATCTTCATCCAACATTGTGTTAGTGTGCCAATCAAGCTGTGGCTACTACAAAAGATTCCAGACAGGTGCTAGTTACAAATGGAGGACATGAACCCAAGAGTGAAAATAAACAGGGGAGGACAGCTGTCAGGACTATGGAAGAAGAATATACAAGAGAACAACATTCCAGGAGGATTCAGTTTATTGTTAGTGTTTGTCTCAAATTTTGAGTAACCCACCAAAGGAGGGTGAATTTTCTCACATGCTTCCAGCTATGGAGATGAAAAAAGAAGTTTCTTCAAAACTTTTTATAAATTTACAAAAGTAAAAAAGCATTCTATATGGAAAATGAAATATCTCTGTCTCTTTTTTTTTTTTTTTTTTTTCTGAATACGATCTGCTCATCTGCAGGAGGATGTATTATCATTTAATACTCAGAGGAATTAAGTGTTTTGCATTTATACACCAGGCAAACTGAGATGATTTATATCAGAGGTGCTAAATTGCCTTAGTAAGAATAATAATATCTTGCAGCATTATTTGGTATAAAACTATGCCCCGTTAGGACCAAAATAAATATTGCTTCTGACTAGACAGCACAGAGAAGGTTGCAATAACTTTTGAGAGATTCATAAATCTACATTTGGAATCCATTAGAATGTATATATTTGGGCAAACTGTATTACCTTTTTTTTAACAGCGCAACGTACAATTATATCTAGCATAATTTTTTAAACAGTTAATTATCTAGGCCACTAATAACCTAAAAAAGGTAATTTTTATTTTTATAGAAAAGTTTATTCCAGTTTTACCTCTGCTCTATCTTTCTGACTTAAAATTAATGCATGTTAAACTCAAAAAAGCCCATGAATTATTTGCCCTGATATAAATTTTTGTGCCTAAAGTCAGTAAGGCATCTTGAAGCACTGTTAAAACAATCAGACGGTAAAATAAAAAACTGTACCAATAATATTATATAAGGTGTTTCTTCATTGTACCTACCAGCCTTTTGTCAAGAACAATTTGATTATTTTCATTATTTAATCTCTAGCAGCAAATTGTATCATTTCATCTTAATTAACTTGTCACCACTAGGCAAATGTACCATAGTTCGAGCTAAAAATGTTAGCTGATTATCTAAAAGTGCCAAAATCTATCACATACTACATTTTTATAATTTCAAGTTACTTCCTTATTATTCTGTGACTCTATATTTAACTAGGTTAATAGAATATCAGTTTTCACCTAAGTAGCTTGGAATAGTTTTTTGTTTTGTGGGGCTTCTTTAAATAAATTAAAAAAGAAAACAGGATGTACAACCTTTAAACCAGTTCATTTTTTTTTTCATTTGAGAGTTCAGTTTATGGATCCTTGTGTACAAGAAGGACAAGTCACCTTAAAGCAAATTATTTCCTTTATGTGTGTATAAGTTTGTCTGCACACACACATGAAAGCTCAGGAATCAATAACCAAGCCATCAAAAAACCTGAAAATGGAATGTTTGTTTTAGCTCTGGGTATGACATTTTACTTTAAGTGCATTTGTGCTGTGCATTGTGGGAAGAAATAGGATAAAATTGAGTTGCAGGCTGTGGGGTGTACCTGCAGAATGCCACGGCCGCACAAAGAAGCAGACGGCGGCACAGGGAGGTTTATCTTTGCCTGTTCTTGCCATGAGGAGATGCCACGTGGCAGAGCCCTGCAGGAAAGGAGCCTGCTGGAAGCTTCCAGATGGGACAACAGTGCGTAATCACCCCACAGAAGGGCAGTTTGAATGAATGTTGCTGACATGGCAACATGGGATAGGTCACGTAGTGGCAATTACCATGTAAGGAAATACCGTGCCTTGAAAAAGTGTATAAAACCAGCTCGTTTATTTGAATAAACAATTCAGATTTCCCGTCAGTCTAGGTCCATGTCACGGTCACTCACAGTGTATTAAATTTTTTGTACATGGATTCTTTTCCTACTGTAATTTGTTACATTTTTGTGAAAACAGACAAAATATTGACTGTCTGCTGACAGCTTATTAAAGGCATTGTTTTAACGTCTAGTTCAAAAGAGATGTCAACCCACGGGATCTGTGTAACTTATATGTTCAAGAATAAAAACCCTTTTTCTCTTTTGAATGCCTACATATAATTTATTTGCTAGCTACGTTCTTAATTGTAATAACTGAATAAACTTCTGCACAGTGTGAAAGAATTAAAATAGGCCAAATGAGAAAGCTGCTGTTGATGTGAACAATGACCTTTCTTTAATGTTCAGAGATATGACATGACCCAGGATTTTAAAATCTTTCTCCTTCTCCTTTCCCTTCAAACCTGTTCAAATGTCCAAGAAAAGGGATGAATGAAAATAATCAAACCTTGCAGCAAAATACACCTGAGCCTCTCTCTATTAGGAGAAATTAGTCACATCAGAATTATGCATCTAAAAATCTTTATTTTAGACTCAAATCTAAAAAAAAATTCTTCAGAGTTGGACTTTAGCTACTACAATACTTAAGGAATACAGATGGATTTCAACAATTGAGTGTTTTAAGTAAATTACTGCCTCGAGGTGAGCAAAACTCCATGTCATTCCTGAAAAACTGGTGAAATATATAATCTGAAAAATAATTGCAGCATTCTGCTTTCTGTAGAGATTTGAAATATTTTAAAATATCCAGTCATCCAGGCAAGAAATTTAAAATAAAAGAAGTGCAGGAAGAAGTAAATGCTAACAAAATGGCTAAAAATGCCTTCAGTTGCAAAGAAACTTCAAGAAAGTGAAGATTTTTCCTGGAGATTAAAAAAAATCTTCAGTGGTGAAAACACATAGTCTTAGAAATGTCTTTCTAACATTAAAAACTTCTTTACCTCTTCTCACATCACATTGCTCAGCTTCTGAAAGAAGTGAAGGCTTTGACTTACATGAGCCTCACAATTTTGGACTGAGGAATGTGAAATGTTGTCATGAAAGCTGCCTCCATGGGTACTAGAAGTACTAAAAGGAGTGAGCCTGCAGAGGACTTGATCATTGTTCTCTGGAACTGGAGGATGGTGCAGGAGAGGAAGGTCAGAGACGCTTAATGGGCAGTGGGAATTTCTCCCCAGGCCTCAGAGGAATCTCCACCCCGTCCCTGCTCCCGCTGTCCCCTCGGGGCTGTTTCTGGCTCGGTTCCCCCGGCTCAGCCCTGGCCGTTTTGCCCTCCCTTGCCCAGGCTTTCCCCGGGGCTCTGTCCCGCCCGCCCGTGGCTGAGGGGCTCAGCCGTGCCCTGCGCTGGGGCCGCTGCAGCCGCTGGCAGCAGCACCTTGACAATGCAACCCCAGGACAGCGGCAAACCCTGTGTAAAGGCTCACAGACAGTTAGATTAACAGGTATCAAAGAAAAACCACAGGATTTTCAGGAAGGTGCTAGAACGGGAAGGAATATATAATAATAAGCAATGGTGTGCAGACCATTACACTATCTTAACATTCAATTTTAAGAATTGTCAGAAGTACTTAATGTAGAATGACAAAGTTAGAAGGGTTAAGCAGAGAATGAAAACAGTGGAACTCAGTGTTGCATTACTTTATGAAAGCATCTATGCCATCAGTTCAGAGCTGTGCCTGTTCTTCATATCCAGGTTTTTCAAAATTCACAACCACCAACAGTGTTCAAAGTATTAAAACACTCGGGTTTGTAATTTTTCCAATGGCCTACTCCATAAAGAAGACATTGTCAGCAGGAGGGAAATGACAGGTAAGTACCAACCCCCTAATGTGAGATCTCTAATGCAATGTAGGAATCTCATTTGGAGTTTATCCAGGGTGCCAGGGACTAGTCTTTAATGTGATATTGAGCAAACTGGGAAATTTAAGTAGTTATTATCCTTGTACCAGTTTTGTGAAAACAAAGTTTTGTGTCTAAAGTCGTATGTATAAAGAGTTCTTGAATTAGGACCTTCTGACACCACATGGTAGTTTGCACATAGTTTTCAAATATTTCCCTTTTTAAATTAACAAAATCTTCTTATACTGTGCTTACAGTGGGTGTAAGTGTATTTCAGAAATCATTACAGAGATGAAAAAAATTAGAAAATTTGATTTGAAAATATGTGATACATGTTAGAGATGGATTTATGGTGAGAGGACAGTAAGTATAAACAGTGTATGAAAATATTATTAACAGAACTTGTAATATAATGCCTGTATTTAAAAGCAAAAAGACTGTCCAAATCTTTATTCTACTGAAAAGAATTCAATTTGCTTTCTGAATGTTTATTACAGTATGGTCGTTTGGAAAATGGAAACAATATAAAATCCAGCATTTTAATCATTCCCTAAACTGCAATCATTCCCCACACATGTTATTAATCTGTCTTGGGATTTCTTTAAATAATGCTAAAAAATAATTCCTATCTGAATGATAATCATAATATTACATTCTGGTTGTACATGGCCCAACGAGGTAAACTGAACACATTAAATTCGAAAATTTAGTCCTGTTTAATAGGACATTTTGTGCTTTCACACTTATGTGTTCAGAAAAGGCTTCAACTTCATCTTTCTCTGGTTCACTGCTGGAATTTTTTTTGCCATTTTTCTTAAACTGTAGCTAGTATTTTCAAAGGTGTTAAAGAAAGATAAATACTCATTGAAGTTTGGTGTTCACGCCTGACTTGTATGTGTTCTTTTAAGATTCCTGTCTTTAGATACTACAAATTTTGTCTGCAGGTATCATAGGAGTCCTGGTGAGATCTTGAAAACCAAAATCCTGACACCCATCATAAAGCCCCATACTTTAAAAAGGTAAATTATGTTTTCTTGGGGTTTTTTGGGGGGGGGTTGGGTGGTTGTTTTTTTGTTTGTTTTGTTTGGTTGTTTTGTTTTTTTTTCCCCTGAGATCAGAAGACATTAACTGATTGAAGTAAGTTTTAACAAAGAACAGTGAAAATGGCATTTATGTGAGCGCTGCATGAAGGAGTCCATTCATATGACCATTTCAAGTCAGCAATCATGTTAAATCAATACAGTTTGAAAGAGATGGGAGAAGGAGGGGGAGTAGTCAAATGACATCTGCAGAACTGGGAATATTGAGTTTAATCTCTTGCTGTACCTCTTGAGGGAATTTATGATGAGAAACAGCAGTAATTATTAAAAAGGCTTTGTAGAGTGTGGGATTAATTTGAATAAAAAAGTGATTATGTTAGTAGAAAAAATGTGCTGAATTTCACAGCATAATGTAAGCTGTCAGCTTTCTGTTATTTATTTATTTGGTTTGTTGTTTAAAATAACGCATTTTGCATTCATTTCTAGGAATAATTTAGTATATTTTATTACAGCTAGCTTTTGCTGTGTTTTAGTAATGCAAATACTATAAATGCATTTTTGCCCTCATTTCCCTTATAGATTTGTTTTCAATTGCTTATGAGTCAAGTGAATTTAAAAGGAAAAATTCTTCCCTCAGACTTCAAGTACGGTGTAAATAGCCTTCTGACTAGTCTTGGGCTTCATCCTGTGGTCTCTGCCATTGTGCTTTGTCAGAGACTTGGGCGTTTGCTTTTGCTGTACACAACAGTATTTTAATGATAGGCATACACACATAACATTCCTAGAATTCCCCTTGCATGTGTAAAAACACACAGACAAAAAAGCAAGCAGTGTCAAAACTGAGTCTGGGGATGTATGCACACTTGAATAAAAGTCTTCCTTAAAAAAATCTTGTGAAGGATAAGTGAAGTTTTTAGAAGAAAGTTATAAGTTCATGTTTTTCTCTACCAGTTTTAAGGAAGCTGTAAAACTTCTGTTTGATTTTCCAGATGCGCTGAAGATTAAGTATTTGAAAATCAGCTATTGAAAATTAAGAATACTATGACTTTTCCTAGCTGCAAATAGAAATATGCAGATTCTTTTGTTGCTTTGGCATTAGAAATGGTAGACTTGGGTAAAGCAAGCATAAATAAGCATTACCCTGCATCTTCATAAACAGAATAATTTATTAAAACTTAAGAGTAAGAATGAGCATAGTCCACAAACTTATTAATATTAGAGAGTGACCAATTTATCACCATTGCATTAGCCTTTTTTTTATAGAGCTAGAAAAGCTAAATAGGCAGGTGAGAAAAGTTAGGATTTACCCCCATTTATCAGGTCCCTAGGAACACTCATTACCCTAACCTGATCTGATTGCTATAAATTAAATTAATTTTCTCAAGTTGAGTCTTTTTTTTTTCCTGTGACAACAATCAGTGAGTGTTCTTTCCCTCTCTCTCAGCCCAAGAGACTTTTACTCTATTTTCTCTCCCCTGTTCTTTTAAGGAGGGGAGCGACAGAACAACTTGAGTGGCTACCTGCAGTCCAGCTGAGGGCAAACCTCCACCAGAGAATTGGGACCATTCTCAACGATTATTACCCCCAAAATGTCAATAAGAATTAAAAAGAAAAAAAAAAGAAAAAAAAATATATTTTCAGGTCATGAAGCATTTTAATACTGTGAAAAAAGAAAGGATAAGGAAAAAAAACCCCAACTTTTGGCACATAAAATGTGATTAGGGTTGAAAGGCAAGCAGAAAAATAATCTAATGTATCAATATCTTCTGCTTTCAAAATAATCATGTCTAGTAGATGAGAAAGCAAAGAAAGGTGAGCAAAATGTGCTTCTGAGGCTCTTCTTTTTATATCCACCACTTCCATTTATACCATGAATACCCTTTGCAGCCTAAAGGAGTAAAAAAAAAGAAAAAAAAAAGAAAAAAAAAAGAAAAAAGAAAAAAATGAAATTAAGATAGTCCGAGTTTTTATTTAATTGAGGGCACAAGTATGGTGTCTTCCATACAACTTCCTGTTGGAAATAAACCCTGGTATCTTAGTCTTATGTATGGAGCTAAAACTTGTGTGATAAAAGTGAGTTCAGGCAAAGAATTTCTAAAGAAAAGAAACATCCTAGAAGAATGCAAATGCAAGTATTCCAGCCATGATGAAATACCTGAAAATGCAAAGGCTGTACTTTCACATTGCATTGAATACCGTGTGGACTGAGTCCACCATATCTGCCTTTATGCATCTATGACTTGCACTCTTATTTAAATTTCTCCAAACAGGGACGCGTGAGCACAAAGAAAACTTATATTCTGTTTATACAAGTGTGAATGAAATCAAATTGACTAATTTTATTATGATGTTTAAACTAAATTAAACATAGGTACTGAAGAAGTATACATATAATCTGTGATTATTTTACCTTCCCAAGACAGAATTGTTCCTCCTTAGACATTTGCAAGCTGTGCAGTGTTCCTATAGATCTGGAGTATTCTCTATTAAATTTGCCCCAAAGATATGGCACCTATGGAGAAAAAACTCTAAAAAGTCAGTATTTATAGAACACAACAATATTTTCCACAGATAGCTCAATCATTTGAATTTTTTCAAAGAAATATTTCTGAAGACTTTTCTTTTTCAGTTTTCTGCTTTAAATATTAAAAAAATAGAATACATCATTCAAAAATGAAGACCTACTTGCCAGAATTCAAATACTGAATTTGTAATGAGACTTAAATATTAGGTAAGGGAAGGTAATTGCATACACAGCTTTAGGGATTTTTATACTTTCAGACCTTTCTTAGACATCAATCAGAATTTTAGCAAGTCTCTAAGAGTTCCATCCTCATCTTGCTATCAGACCTACTTCCTCTTTTTCAGCTACAGTTTCTTCCCCTTGAGCAGAATTTTTCACTTTCATTTTGAAGCTTAAAAATTCAATGCCTTACTTTCATTTATCTTCTGTCCCACCAGAAGTATTTCCTGTTATTTATTTATTTAGTCAGTGAGCTAGTTTGTTATTTCCAATATATGTCTCTGCCTTTTTCCATATTTATGAATTGCCATCTGCCTGAGTTATCACTTTCTCCTTTTATTGTCTAATGTTCATCTTTCACTGAGATATATCTGTTATGTCCCGCTAGTATACCAGATCAAGAAACACTTGGAAAATGTTCAATGTAGGAGCAGGTCTTAGTGTACCTGGATGTCATGGCTTAGGCCTAGAAGGCAGCAGAGCCCCACACAGCTTCTCATTCACTCCAGCATGATGGGACAGGGGAGAAAATCAGAAAGGTAAAAGAGATAAAGTTTTGGGTTGAGATAAAGACAGTTTAATAGTGTAAACTTAAGTTTAGGTATAGGTATAGGTTTTGCACTGCTTGGTTTGTAGTGGTGGGGGAGCCACAGAGGTGGCTTCTGTGAGAACATGCTGGAAGCTTCCACTGATGTTACAATCTGATTTAATCATAGATGAGCAAAGAGAACTAACTCTCTGTGAATAAAACAGAAAGAACTTTGAAGGTTCAAAATGTTCTTCCCCCAAAAACAAGATAAAAATCCAATGAGATTAAATGTCGATGCTGATAGGAAAGCTAATAGAATTACAAACAATTCTATGGGTGAAGGTGTGGATGTTGAAGCCTTTGAAATGGATCTTAATGTATCTGCTAACTTTGGGCAGCAGGTTTGTTGCAGAGCCCAGACAGCATAGCTTCTGAAACAGAGAAGTGGGTCTGCGCAAGCCTGAACTTCAGAACCTTGGGGTAAAGTAGTTGGTTCAACGGGGGGATATGTAGTAGGTGGTTCGGGAAGGCTGTACATAGCTATTATTTTAGAGGGCATTATGATAAAAAGAGGAGAGAGAGAGAGAAAGCTGTGTACCCAGGTGGACTCTCTCCCATTATTCAAAGTTGCAGGACTCCTCTGTCTCCTTTTTGGACACAAACCTCTGGAATTTGTGGATTTTCCTGACAATGCCAAGGAACTGATATATTTTTTATTTAATACTAAAAGAGGCAAAGACAGAGAGAAGTTGAGAAAAGTTAGAAAAGGCTAGGTTTACTTTAAAAGCATAGGATAGGTCACCACCGCTCTGTGCTACCTTTGTTGCTGCTGAGACAGGGGAACGGGGAGAGAAGCAGTTTTTGCCTTTTTCTCTTTTTTGCAGTTTGAAGTGTCTCACCTGCCCCCTCTGATCTGGGGAGCAGTTTGGCTGGGATGCAGCAGCCCACCCTCCAGAATGCGGGTGCAGAGCCCGACGGCTGCGGCCGAACCTCGGTGCTCTCACGGCGCTCTCACGGCGGGACACGGCAGCGGGGTGGGGGCTCCACGGCTCACTCAGGACCTCGGTCCAGGGGTGCAGCATCGGGGGGTTCTCCCCAGGTGGGCAGTGCTGGCTCCCATGGGCCTCAGGGTGTCTTGCAGCAGGCCATGGTGGGGGCTGGGGGGAACGTAAAGGTCAGGGATTCTGCCCCTCACTTTCTCCTCCATGTTCTGTACCAGTTTCGCCTTCCTTTTTATGGGCCTCAAATTGGGCTAGTCACACTCCATCCTGCACTGTTTTCAGGTGTTCAAGCGCCGCACTACTGTCACAAGAGAGACACAGACACCACAGCCAAGTCAAAGCAGGAAAAGAGAGCAGTTTAATTTTCAATTTCAGTTTGTATAGATTTCCAGAAATGAGACTACATTGGAAGACTGAGGTTCAACCTCTTCAATTCCACTGGTCTGAGAAAGTGTCCATCAATTGTCCCTCCTAAAGAGAAGAATGTAAACAATATAGACAGTTACAAAAACATTGCTTTGTTTTCATGAAAATCTGTGAGAAACTCTGACTCCAAACCAGACGGCTGAAATCAGGGCAACATTCAAGAGTGATTGTGATAAGCAAACATAATGGCAAAGCACTTTTTGAAGCCTTTCTCTCATTATCAGGCTCTTACAACCATGTCCAGCAGAGCCAATCTCTGATGTCTCTAAAGATGAACATGGCACTGGCCAAAGCTGGGCAAATTAGAGATGGGAGTAACTACTCTGTGATAACGTATTTAAGAAGAAATCAAAATAAAGTTTGTGGTGGATCTGTAGTTTTCCAGTCAGAGAAGAGCAGAGTGAGAATATCTGAGAGTAGAGCATCATGCAGACACCAAGGTCATTGAAGAAGGTGGGGAGGAGGTGCTCCAGATGCCAGGGGCAAGATTCCTCTGCAGCCTGTGGTGCAGACTGTGGTGAAGCAGCTGTGCCCCTACAGCTGATGGAGGTCCACAGGTAAATATTCACCTGCAGCCCGTGGAGGAGCCCACACTGGAGCAGCTGGATGTCTAGAGGAGGCTGTGATCCTGTGGGAGATATGTGGAAAGAGGGGCTCTGTTCCCAGACTGGAGCAGCCTGTCTTTAGTGGGCTGCACCCCATGGAAGAGTGACTTACACCGCAGCAGTTTTGTGAGGACTCTTGCCCATGGGGTGGATTCACATTGCAGCAGTTCACAGGGAGCTGCTTCTCAGGAAATGGAGTCACTTTGGAGAAGTTCACAGAGAACTGTCTCTTGTGGGAAGGACCTCATAGTGCAGCAGGGAAAGGACACCTCTCCCTGAGCAACAGGAGAGGCTATGGATGATGAACTGACCATAACCCCCATTCCCTCTCTCCTTGCACCACTGGGGTAGGTGATGGAGCTTGGAAGGAAAGATGGGTGGGAAAAAGATGTTTTTAAGGGCTTATTTTATGTTTCATTATCCTGCTCTGATTTTGTTAGCAATAAATTTATTTTATATCTCTAAGGTAAGCTTGTTTTGCCTTTGATGGTATTTAGTTAGTGATCTATCAGTCCTTATCTAAACTTATGAACCCTTCATTATATTTTCTCCACTCTTGTCCACCTGCAGAGGGGGGTGAGCAAGTCGCTTTTGTGAGTCCTGGCAACTGACCAGAGTCAAAAGATGACAGAAGCAAAAGCTGCACACACAAATAAAACAAAACAATTCACTACTTCCTATCAGCAAGCAGGTGTTCAGCCATCTCTAGCAAAGCAGGAATCCATCATGCCTAATGGTGACTTGGGAAGAGAAACACCAAAACTCTCAATGCTACTTCCTTATTCCCCTTGCTTGCTCCTTCTTTCCCCAGCTCTTATTGCAGTGAGAGTGTCATATGATGTAAGATATTCATCACAGGGATCAGCCGTCCTGGATGTGTCCTCACCCAACTCCTTGTGTACACTCAGCCTCCTTTCTGGTGGGCTGATATGAGGAGCAGAAAAGTCCTTGACCCTGTGCAAACACTGCTCAGCAATGATTAAAACATCCTGTTGTTATCAATGCTGTTTTGTTAACAAATCTAAAACATAGCATCACATCAGCTTCTCTAAACAAAATTAACTCTATACCAGACACAATGTGTATATCACTAATATGGACTATTCCCACATTTCCCTGCTTTACATCCCACTGACTTAACTGAGAGAGTTTCTACAAACATACCAGAGTATAATATGTGTAGTATCATTGGAAACATTGTCAGACACTCAACATATTGGTAATGATATCCTCAACTGTTTACTGTGGTATGAGGAAGCTCTGCACTCCGTGTGCCAATGTTTCTAGGCTTGATGTCAGGATCATAACAAATATAACCTTGACATCATTTGCAGGGTGAAAGTACAGACATTCTCAATGATGGCATGTTTTCACTAGCTGTGGTCAATAAAAATTGAAGACATATGTTTTCAAGATATGTGGCCAAATAATCGAACAATTTGTTCTGTAACTCTTTTTATGGAAGGAAAGCACTCCTACTCACTTATTCTATCTCCATCTCAAAATTCTTTTGCGCTATAAAAACTGTAATTAGTGTTTCTTTCTTCCTCTCAAAAACTTGAATCTTTAGTTAGCAGAAAAAGTGAACCATATACTCTGGTTTGCATTAGTCTTCAATATTAATAAGTCATTTAACAGCCATAAATAAAAGATGCAAATAAAAGCTTTCAAATAAAAAAAAAATATTGAAACTATTGTACTTTAATAACATGACGTTTCCCAAACTTCAGCTTTGACTAGCTTTTACAGCACTTTCCCCTTTTTTTACCAGCATAAAACACTATTCCTAGGACCACTCAGATTTATTTAAATTTCAGTGACCAAATTTTGATGGTCAGAGCCTCAGCTTCATTTAAAAAATTCAGTTGCACCAAAGCTGATATTTCACTGTATTTGCTGATCCTGGAGAAAGAAAGATCCTTTTCAGATACATTATTCTTTATATTTATGGACTCATTTAGAGAAAACAAGTTTAAACAGAGTGGTGTATATCTTCAAGAGAAGAAAATAAATTGTTTACCACACAGTATAGATTTCACTGTCCTTAATTTGGGACTAAAGCATTCTGCAGACTGTATAAACTACATTATCCTTGAATGGAAAGTAGCTGCTCCCTAGTGTCACTGGAAGCAGAGCTTTAACAGTCAGGAGTGGGATTGAGAAGAGAACCTCTTGGACTTATTTTTTTGCTCTCAGGAAAGTGCACATCTAAGGACACCTCTCAGTGGTGGCATGGTTTTTTATGTTGCATTATGTAATAACTTTTAGCACATTAGGAACAGAAATAACTTCAGTTATTCTCTACTCTTTCTGTCTCTGTCTATCCAGATACAAAAAAGAATAGAAATTAAAGCCAAATGATTGGACTATTACTCAACTCTGTGTCTAATCAAAAGTTTAAATAGATGGCAAATGTTTTTATATTTGACCACATATGGAGAAAGATGTCAAATACAATCTGTTTGCCTTTCTGTCTTCTTTCACTGTCATCATTGTGGCATGAATGTCAAATGTTATGTCAATGCTCTTCACTTCGGTAAACACAGTCTCCAGTGGATAAAATTTTAATACTATGTGCAGGTGCCAGTATTTTACAGGTGACTGCTGCTGTATCATCATCATTGAAATCAATCAGAATTGTTTTCCCACTCCGATAA
>VZUA01003027.1:2438-15442 GCA_013401035.1 Horornis vulcanius | reverse complement strand
TTAAGAGCCATCTATCTCAGCAATTTCTTACGGGCATGGTGATGCAAGATGATCAGGTAGTTCTGTAATATATCTTTTTTAAAATCCACAAATCTCTTTTCAAGTTGTTGTGCTTCAATTTCTTGCAACTTTATTCGTAATCACTGTGCTGGCTAGGAGTCATGGCCAGTGGAGCAGGGCTAGATGCAGCTAGGTTTTGCAGCTGTGTAGAGCAAACCCACCAGCTCACGGTATAAAACAAGCAGAGTCAGACACAGGACTACAAAGGAGAGCAGTGTGAGCAGGCTATTCTCTGCAACCTTTGAAAAAAAATGTGTTAATCAAAAGACATTTTCAGGAGCAGTTTCTAGGAGGCAGCTGTGTGGCTGATGGGAAGCTCTGAGGCAGCATGAAAGAAAAATAGGAGAGTTCCTTTGCTTTTGTTTTCAGACTGGGTTTGATGCACGTCAAACCCTGTGTGAGATAAGTCTGAGTATTCCTGGCATTCCTCTCAGCAGGCATCAGGCTGCCTTTGGCATCTGGGGACTTCATATGGCATTATGCTGCCCTGGTGACTATGAGTTGTTAAGTCCCTGCATAATTCCCTACAGCCTTCACTCATCTGGAAGTAAAGCATAATTAGCAATTTTTGTTATCTCACTATTTAACCCTTCTATGGAGTTTGTGTTTTGCACTCTTCATTTACAAATCTCCAATCCAAAATGATACATCTGCTTGTGTTTTGTACTCTTCATTTACAAATCTCTGATCCAAAATGATACATCTGCTTTTATTTGTTGAGATGTGCAAAGAATTATAGTAGATTAGTAAGACGCAACTGTCCTTTACAATTGGCTGTTTTCTTTTTCTATCCTGTTTATCTTCCTGAGATTAATTACTTAAATTAGTGGTTTGGCCAATTTTGATGCACAACATAAATAAAAACGAAATAAAAAATCTAAAATAAAACAAAAAAATGAAATAATCAAAACAAAATCAAATAAAGTGCCTGATACCATGTAGGTCATAATGTAAAAGGCCACTTGAGGAAATCTGATTTTTGTGTGCACTTCATTCTCAAATTCCTGCATTTGTTCCTGGAGGCTGCTCTTGAGCAATTCAGGGTGGCCATGTGGAGGATCTGTAGGGTGAAGCCAGGCAAGGGGTGCTTCTCTGGGTCCTACAGCACTTTTTTCCCTAGAGGAAGCAGAGAATGGTTCCTCTCCTTCCCTCCTTTGTGGGACACAAAGACATAAATATCTCTGCCTCCAAGGAGCTGCTTGTGTGGTTTTTTCTTCTTCATGCTGACCCAGGGCAGGGCTCTGAGGCCTCTGAGGTCTGAACAGGACTGGAGAAGTCATATCTGGAATGAGTAAGCCAGAACGGTAGGATGATCAACTTCTTTTTCACTGTTTACATCCAGCAAAATCCCCACACAATCACTCATCACAGAATACCAAGCACAGCTCTAAAATCATGTCAGAAGGGCAAGGGTTCTTGGTTTAGCAGCCTCTATTGAAAACTACTTTGTTTCTTGTTTAAAGACAAGAGATTTAATTGTCTGCTCATACATTGTTCTCACTCTGGACTGATGGGACATTTCAGTTATTTATTGACATGTAGCAAAGCCAAAACCTTTGGATACACAACAAGGAGTTTGCATGCATTGTCCCAGTCCTCTGTAGGAACTGTCCACTAGACAGAGGGAATTCAATTTCTTTCTTACAGTGAAAAACAATCCTGTACTGCAACAACCACGTAACCAGGAGGTGTCCACGGGGCTAGGTTTTAACAACAGCTCACAAATGAGAGCTAAATTGTCCATCATTACCCCAGGGCAAGGGCAGTCGTGCCACCTGCATACACCCATGGGCAATCTCACTGTGAAGGGATTGTTTCAATGCTCTGTGTCTGACTTTTGTATTAACAGAAATGATAGAATTAGAGCAGGAATGTCATTGGATGGCTTCTGCTGTGTTCTGTTCTCACAGGATCAACTGCCCTGCATGAGAATCTCTGGTTGGTAAATCCCAGCTACCATAGAGAAGCTCTAGCTCATGCCTCTTGTTCTGATGTACACAACCACAAACCACACTGAAGAGCCCCCTTTCTTGTGAAGTTGTGCCCTTTGTGTGCATCCACTGAGAAACCATGATGCAGGATTATTCCAGCCATAAGTTTTCCACCGTTTGTGGTATATCCCCTACCCAGTTCAATTTGTTTGAATTCATCAGGAGAAACAGATAAAACTGGTAGACTGATACAAGCAGTACAAGAGGAATTGTTAAGGGTTTGTCATTAGCCATGGTGGATGGGATGCATTGGGTGAAGCAAATGGGGACCATCTTTGCAGCTAAGCCTGGTGACACCTGTCAGTCCTCTTCTCACCTCTGTGTTGGCCCATGTCCTCACTGGTCCCAGGTGGAGCCAAACATTCTGATCACCAGGAGCCCTCTGGGCAGCTGCTTCTTCCTCCAGAAACACTCTCCATCACAGTCCCAAGCTCCCTGGGGATGACTTGGGAGGCAGGACCACAGATATAATTTTGTAGCCTGATACCTTGAACACTTTGGAGGATCAGGCCTCTTCTTTTCTCCTTCCTGCACCACATATCATAAAACCAAGGACTGGAACCAGTACAACACGGAGTTGCCAGTAAAAACATCCCCACTAGGTCTTAAAGGAATTTGGGATATTTTTTTCTGGGCTGCTAAGGCCCCCCCAAAGCACAGTGGTTGCACCAGTCTGGAAAATAAAAGCTTCAGACCTGAAGTGTTGAATCAAGAACAGGAAGCACTGGCTGAACTGATAACTGGGACGTTGCTTTAAAACAACCTGGTAAATACAGCAGGCCAGCAAGGCATGGGCGAGGGTGGGCTGTGCCTCTCCCATCATCTATTAGCTCCCCTGCAGTAAAGAGAGGAACTGATTCAAAAGCAGACTTACATTCTTCATAGCATTTTAAAAATGGTTCTCAGATAACTGGACAGGCACGTGGATTAAATTCAGTCATGGATAAAAATTGCCAGTGAGACTGTAAAGCTGGAGTTCACTTGCAATGTGGCAAAGGCAGCACATGGCTACTGGTGTCCTGATGGGCAAAGCAGGAGGAGGGGAAGAGAAAAGGAAATATGCTGAAGACATCAATTTGTCCAGGTTAATTGAAACTAGAAAAGGCTGGGAGGCACTTCAGAGATGAGGTCAAAGTACCCCGAAGAAGCCTAGAAAGAGCAATAAAAAGGTTTGAGAAGTGGAAGAGACTGAAAGATGAAAAGGCTCAGGTGAGAGTGATGGTAGATGTGAAGGAACCTGACAGGATGACTTGAGATAATATATAATATGTCAGCTGAAGTAACACAGAGAATTTCAGCTGAACACAGTATTTCCTTTTATTTAACACAAGAGAAAAGTGACATCAGATGAAAATGAAAGATGATGGGTATAAACATCCAAAAGAGAAACACTGCTTTTCAGAACATGCACCTCTGCTGCCATAACTAAACAGGTGGGCTTTTTTCATTCTGCCTAAGTACAGGGCGATGCCCATATGTGTGTGACTTCATTTTTCTCTCACAACACTAAGAGAAAATGCTTCATGCATGGGAATGGTCTTCATAAGGTAGTGTTAAAAGTGATAATTCATCTGAATTCCAGTTACAGCTTGCATTTACATGACAAATAGGCCCAGCAGGTATGTCAAGAGAAAAAAATGCTCTAAAAGCCACCCTACTTTGAGGTATGACAAAACCAGTAATTTCCCAAGATTAGCAGGAAAAAAATCCCATGAATTGTGTACTCCAAAAGTACCTGATTCTAGGATCCTTTCATTTTCTTTTAGCACCAAATATTTCTGGAAGCAAGTACATCAACTGAGTTAATTAACAGGCTGGGACCTAGGTCCTTAGCAACCTCTGCAGCCAAGTGGAATGCAGTGCATATGCTACAGGAAGTGAAATGAAATCCCACTTTATATAGATTCTCTTAGGACAGTGAAAATGCATGCAAACCTGATGGATGAGACCCCAGTGAAAGCCTTCCCTCCCTGTACCCCCTGGAACCCCAAATATTCCCACACGCCAACAGACCCAAACCAGTGGAGCTCGGTTTTCCCTCGGGAGAAATGAGAAGCCCAGTGGCAGAGTTGGGTCCCTCAACCCAGCCCAACCCCACTGCTTTCAGCATCTGAGCTGCAAAGGGAGGACACTGCAGCACCTTTGACAGAGCAGCCAGCAGCCACAGCCACAGCCACAGGGCAGAGCACAGACTCTCAGCTGAGTAAGCCCTTGCTACCCTGCAAGACTAACTCTGAAACCACCAGGGAAGGTTACACACGAGCGGGAAAGTTGCCAAGCAGTTATATCCCAGAGTAAGTGAAAGTGAGTGTCACAGTTTAGACATCTGTTCTTACAATGCTGTTCACCTACATCATTCATATTTCCTTTTTTGCCCTTTAATAAATGCGTTGTTTGTTACCCACCTGACTCCCATTTGGGAATGTCTGAAGAGTGACTGCCCCTCAGGAGCATAACCTGGTATTTCCCAGGTTGCTGGTTCTGAGCTCAAGCTGGAGGGTTTGTAGTGACGCCCTCACCCTCAAATGCAGCCCTGGCTACTGCCCATCAAGTCCTGCAGAAGAGTTACATGCACATGGCTCTTATTCAACCCTTTGGAAAAGCTGAACAAGCTTTGTCTCCATGAGCAGATACAGCATCTCATATGATCTGGAAGGACCATTCCCAGAGATTTAGCACTGGGATGACAAACCCATGAACTCCTTTGGGATCTGTTTCTTTGTAAATACACAGACATGACTCATTACACTAATGTAGTTATGTGTGAAAATTCGAGGGGAAATATAACCCCAAACCACCTTCATAAGAAAATAAGCTGNTTTTTTTTTTTTTTTTTTTTTGCCCAGCGATCAGCAGTTTACAAGTTCCCTCTTGTTGGCCCTTGGGAAACAGCACATCCTGAGACTATGAGCACCAGGCAGTTCCAAGCAATTCCAATGCTCTTCAGTGTGATTGAAAAGGAAGTTTGCTGAAATTTGTTGGAATTGTCCACTGGCCTAGATAGTCCATGAATTCCTTCCTGTATGCCACGCTGTCTGATCCTCGCAGGCCTAAGTGTTTATCTCCTGGAATGCCTGTGGCTCTTGGGCTTGTTAAGGGCTCCCAGGTCTCATCCTGCTCCCCAGCAAGCCTTTGGAGGTTTGATGTTGCAAGTCCTCTGCTAATGGGCTGTGCACTGGTGCTAATGAGGTTCAGAGCACTGACCACAGAGAGGATGGGCCACTTGTTATTTTTCTAATTAATTCAAGAACTAATCACACAGCAGCATGCTCCAGAAGACAGACCATCTAACAACCGCATTAAGACGTCTGCACAAATCTGCCCCCTCTGCATTCGCCCCTGAGTATTTTTCCCTGCTTTTTGCAACTCATTTGAACAAAAGATGGCAAAAAATCTTGTTCTACCAGCTACTTATGTTCTCCCCCATGGCAGCTCATCCTGTACATTAGCTCCTTCTGCTATTTTAAATCATCTGGCATTCCTTTTGGGCCCACCCATCCTGCATACCCTGAGCTTAAATTCTTGACCCCTACTGGGAGATGACATTAGCTCTCTGCTTCACTGCCTCTCCCATCTTACTCAAAGCTTATCTAAACCCACAGTTGCTCATATCTCCGATTTCTCTTTTTCTTTTGGACATAACACTCTAATTAGAGCCTTGAAGCATACAGAAATGTGATTTGCATGAAAGGCACTATTCAAAACGAAACTGGTTCCCAATCCATGCAGCTTAGCAGCAACATCTGAAGGTGATAAGTTATTTAAAGACCTCACTTCTATTATTTTTAAAAACACTCAAAGCCCCATTCATCTGCTCTTTTCTAAAGGATTGGAGCGAGTTTCTCTAGTTTTTCTGGATGGGTAGTACCCTCATAGCTCTGTACTGTGTTAAATAAACCCTAGAAGAGTTTCCACATTCCTCTTCAGTGTGTATATATTTACTCGAATGTGTATCACCTGTTCCCCAGCCCACACAGTGGATGTCTATCCCGTATGTTACAACACAAAAAATGAAGCCATTATGATAAACATCTGTGCTTGCCGCTTTCTTGCTCCTCCAAANAAAAAAAAAAAAAAAAGACAGAAAAAGTCATATCAGAGTGGTAGGTAACTTTAAAATGAAGTACTAACAGTAAAGATGAAGACATTTATTAGAGTTACTGGTCATTATTAAATATTAGCTAAAATTAAATCTGGAAGGTTTGTAAACACCCTATTTACATACCCAAGTGGTTGTCTTATGCCTGAAGCCTCTCGTCAGAAGAAAAGTAGCTCCCGGTGCCATTTGGCACGGAGGGGACATAAGTTACAGAAGACCTGACACAAGGAATTTGTGCTGTGGCTATTCATGGTGCCAGTGCTTTCCACGTAACTCTCCATTCGTGGCCTGCTTGGGGAACGGGATGTGTCCCAGGCGCTGGAGAAAAGCCAGAAAAGGGCCATTTATTGGTAGCATATTCAAAGCAACATTTGCAAAACAAATTCAGCACAAATGAAATCTGGCCCGAGCAATGTTGACAAATCCTTGCTTGTGCTGTCCACGGAGAGCGAGTCATGTCCTTGCTGGGGCACTCTGGCTGGGCACTGCAAATGTCCTGCTGCCCATAAGGATGCTCTCCCCATCCTAAAACTGTGAGAACTCCAAGCACGCTGAATGCATGGCTAATCCCATGGGAAGCTTTCTGCACTCTGCTGTTTCAGCAGCCAGCCAGGCAACAGCAAATCGGTTGTGCAGACCCAAGCGTTTCCCCGTCCCCCTGCCTTTGAACAGGCAAGGATGAAGAACAAACTTCTAATGAATGGACTTCAGTGCGCTGAATGTGCCCCTGGCTGCAGCCGTACAGCTCCGCTGGCCTCGGGCAGAAATGCTGCAGGGGAACGACGTGAGGAGCAAAGCACCCAAGCATCAGAGCTGAATTTGGCCCTGTGATTTCAGTCTGAGGCAGTAGCAGGTTAAGCTGTGCAGCACTACGTGCAAAGTTGAGTGTTGTTACTCCGAGGATCAGGGACAGGGGCCAGGCCAAGGCTGAATGCAGTGGCAAGGGTTAAAAATCAATAAGGGGTCTAGATGGAGAGCTGAGATTGATCCTGCTGCTGTGGTAGGCTGCACCCCTCTCATTGATACATCCCATCCCCTCCTCCAGCAACATCAGCAGCGGTGCCTTTGGTTTCCAGGGCTCTGACCCAGCCAAAATGAAGAGCAGGGTCCCATACCTTGAGCTAGTCCCTTTCCTCCAACCTACTTCAAGACAGCCGTCCCCTGCAAATATCCATCCACTTCATCTGTGTCTTCAGCTGGCCTTGCTCTGTGGGGCTGAATTTATTGTTTTATATAAAAGATAATTCTGAGAAGAGCAAGCCAGAGAATGTGTCAGAGAAGGGGGAGAAGTGACTTTGTAACTCCAAATAAGTGCATGCAAACAGGGATGACTGCCAGTGATTACTCCCAGAGTTGTGCCTCCTGAACCCACCACATTCCCATCCCGTGATGTTTGTTCTTCTCTCCAGGCTGACTGCAGTCATTATCCAACAGATATTGTGGAATTTCACTGTCAACTAGCAAAACTAAGCCCTAGAAATGAGCTTCCTCTATAATTACTCCGGAATACTCAGAGGGCCAGATGTTGAGGCATGTGGGACACACCACAGCATAACAGGATGGTTGTGGTTGGGCAGGATCTCTGGGGATCATCTAGTTCAAACCCCCTGCTGAAACAGGGCTGGTTGCCCAAGCCCATGTCCAGGCTGCAGTCCCAAACTCCAGCAGCAGGAAAAGTTCCTGAGGCGAGCTGGCTTCTCAGAGTGAAGAAGAGAAATTCTCAGAAGATGCTCTGCCCAGATGGCAAAAAGATGCCTTCATGGCTTCTGTAGGATAAAGCAGAAAGTGGGGTTGGGGGGAGACTGGGGTTTAAGTGGAAATGGATTTTGGCCATAAAGAAATAGATGGATACCAGAGAAGGGGGCCTGCTCCAAGTTGGAACAATAATAGTCCAAACTCCCATCAGCGCAGTTTCACTCTTGTCTATGGAGTTAAAGCAGTGCTTTAAAAGAAAATAAACCAGTGTTGGGAAGACAGTACAGCTGTTATGGTTAGAGGGAAACCCAGAACCCAGGAACCTGGTGGGTGGGAGAGCCAGGTTCAAGTTCCTTCATTGCATCAGGCTTCCTGTGATCTTGGGAAAATCCTGCCTAGAAGTACCTCAGTCTCCCACAGGATCAAGAGGGAGGTGAGAGATTTTCTCAGGCCCACAGCATTGTGCATGCTAGGATGGGATAAACCTTAAGCAGGGAGGTGCTGGTGCCAGGCAAAAGTGGTGGATGTTTAGGTAGACAGGCAAAACTCTAAGCAGGTGGTGCCAGGTCACCCTTTCTGAAGACATCTCTTAGTAGTCTCAGAAAAGAGGTGATTTGAAGACCTCCCTGAAGTGTTTCACCAAATAAATCCCGATTATTTGGGCTTTGTGAAGACAAAGTGATTGTTACTCTAACTTCTTAAGGTACATAAGCATTTAAGCTGCCTTAAATCTTTAAGGTAGCACAATGTAAGTATTAGAGCCAACTTAAATCCTTATTAAGTCTTCTAGGTGCTTAAAGCATTTAAGCCATTTTTAAGTCTTTTTAGAATGACTGCTGATTCCATGGGGGGGGTGCAATGTTGAAAGACACTTTGTACACGACGTCACCTCAAAGTTCATGCTGTCAGACAAGCTGGTGTCTCATATGCAGCCTTATCAGGAAAGATTTGAAAAATGTCTGGACTTTAATTTCCCTGGCATTTCAGGTTTGGTCCCAGCTTCACAACAATGCTTATAAATGTGACAGGGTTTTGAGACCATAATGATCGATCCATCAGCTCATCCTGGTGGTTCATGTTATCCCATATCAGGGCTCTATCACACCGGTCTGTGGTATGTGCTTCAAAGGACAGTAGAGGATGTTGAAAATGGGTGAGTTCCTTGCACATACAGGGCCAATCACAGCTCACAACTAAGCAAATCCTTTTCACAGCTCACAATGAAGCAAATCCTTTTGCTCTGACTTTTCAGCAGTGACCTTTGGATTGCAATCAACCTTGGAACGCCCAATCTGAAAAGGCAACATTTTTGGCGTGCCGTGAAAGCAAGGCTTTATAATAGAAACTACTTTTGCAACTTTTACTGTATGACTTGCACTCAAGAGGATGCCATAACAAACTGCTGAGCATGGTCTTTCTATGAGAAGAGATGCAATCCAGCTAACCCTGTCCCGTGTGCACAGCCAAAAAAACCACTTAACCCCTTGAATAAGGGGCAGCATATGTGGCAAAAGCTCTAAAGGACTGGGTTATCAGTGGACAGAGGGTTTTTCCAATAACTCTAGTGGTAATTCTGACTTGTTCTGGTTCTTAATTTGTCTTGCTGGATCATATCCCTTATACAATTATGGCTCTGAATGGCTGATAAAGCTCTCCTTTTAGCTGGATTTTTGACTGGCAGCAGCTGGGAAGCAGCCTGCCTTCTTCAGACCCTTAGCTGGTGCTGATATTGCAGACACTCACTGAAGCAGCCTTCCAAAGTCAACAGAAGAAGACCCACAGCAAGCACAAGCCAGAGAGACATCTCACCTGAGTGAGATGTGCTGGGACATGGGCCCTCCTGCTGGAACCTTTTAAGGACTGACACTACCAGGATGCTCAAAGGACTATGGTATGATTTGTCTCTCCTCATCTTCTAATAAAATCTGTTGCTGGGTGGGTCATCTGGTCAGACCTAGCCACACTTCTTAGTCAACAGGCAGGGATAGGCACTTTTAGGAAGCCATTCTCGTGACCTGTTTAACTCAGCTCTCTTAGTAAAGGGCAGCCATACCTTAAAATAAGCTCATTGCTCTCCTCTATGAGTCCAGGCAATGTCAGACTCAGGCAGCCACAGTGCGCATTCGAGCAGACGAAATCGTGCTTCTTACACCTAGGTACAAACTAAGTGCTTAAATTGGCCAGACTGGATCTTACCAAGTGTGCTCTGGTGTGTGTACGAAAGCGAATGACTTTCTCACCCACCTCTTGAGGTCAGTTTCGAAGACCCCCTTTACTCCATAAAATGCCTTTGCTATTGAATCATGGGGCCAGTCTAGATTCTCCTCCTTTCGCTTAATTGCAAACTGTTAGTGTGTGCCATAAAAGGTTTATGCAAGCATACCCAAGCGGGTTTGAATGCTTTCCACTTCCCTGCTTTTGCACGTGAGAACTCACTCACTCCCATTTGCAGATCCTCAGCAGCCCCGGGGGTTATGACTGACTGCCTCCGAGCTGGGGGATGCAAGCGGACGGCAGTGTTTGGAGTCAGTGACCACACTCATACCCACGATAATCACGAGCACGTACAAGCCACAGGGAATTGTTAACATTGAGACTGATTTTGCCATAACAAAAGTCTCAACTGGTCTTTGTTATAAAGTGCCTCATTAGTCTGATATTCCTTGTGACATCCCATTGGCAGTAGATCTGAATAGAGAGTTTTTTCCTGTCTCACACACGAGCAATAAGCACAAATTCCCATGTCAGCCAAAACCAGGCCTCCTCTCCACACCAGAGACGTGTAACCCGTGGAACAGATTGCCCAGGGAGGTTGTGAAGTCTCCCTCACTGAAGATATTCAAGAACTGTCTGGACACAGTCCTGTGCCACGTGCTCTAGGATAACCCTGCTTGAGCAGGGAGCTTGGAGCAGATGACCCACTGCGGTCCCATCCAACTCGACCCACTCTGTGATTCTGTGATTGTGTATCTCAAGGACTGAGTCTGCAAGATGCTGAACATCCCCCGCTGATGAGAGGAGCCAGGTAGTTATTTGCCTCAGTCTCTGCGATAATCTAGCCCAAAAAGGGAATGGAAAGTTCAAGAGCTTATTTAAGAGCTCTGTGCCCAAACTTAGCTCGTGCAAAAGGAATCTGCAGGCTGAGCGAGTGCAGCCTGCTGCACAGCTCTCTCTCCTCGTCACCCCCTGGGATGAGTTAAGGAGTATCGCAACCCGAGCAGCAACTGCACCTGCTGAAATCAAAAGGAAATTGCCACGCACAGGGCATCTGCTGGATTGTGGAAATATGCAACGTGCTTGGGTATGCAGACCAGCTGTGGACAGCAGGACTACTAATCCAACATGGAACACAAGGAGAAAAAGAGGGCTAGCTGTGCTCCTGCTCGTGCAGCTCAGGGTGAGGCTCATCTCCTCTACTTCCATAAGGTGCAGCCGGCTCACGGTCACCTTGCTGGCCACCAGGACAGCCAAATCCTTCTTTGCAGATCTGCTTTCCACCTGGCTGCTCCCAGCCTCCACTGGTTCGCAGGGTTATTCCCCTAGGGGCAAGGCATTGCATTTCCCCTACTTGACTCCATAATGTTCCTGCTTCTCCAGCCTCCATACATCCCCATGCACAACTCAGTGCCAGTGGTGACCTCACTGATGAGGCAAGCTGTCCTGTTAAAGTCATGTTCCCGAATCAAAACCTGACAAACTCCTCCAGCTGGACTCTGAACCACTGCACATTGCTCTGGCAATGCAGCTTTCCATTCACCTTATATCCAAATCACAATAATTAGGGCATGCCCTATCAAGCATTTACTTTACAGACGAAGCCACCTTGGTTAGGAATTGAAAATGTATCTGCTTTTCCTTTTGAATGAATCTATCCCTGTTTGAAAGAGAGTCATCCCTCTTCTCTGCAGCTATCTAGACATGCAAAATGACTCGAACTGCTGATCCCATAAGAAACAGCAAATGTCATCACAAACATCACAGGAACAATCTATTTGGCTTTGTAATAATACTTCTCACTAGTGAGGAGGAATAAATTTTATTTAATGAATTACAGATCAAAGCCCCTGAACCAATCCTTGGTATCGCCTCACTTATTACTTGGCCAGAGGAAAGACAATATTCCTGTTACACCCAGACACCTCTCTTTATCTAAATGACCTGAACGAGAATTTGTAGTTGTTCCAATTAGATTCATAAAGAATACACTGCATGCTTGGCTATCTCCGAGATGAAAACCATGTGCAATCCACTGCTGTTAAATTGCTGATCACCTGCAGAGACAACGACCTCGATTCCGTAGCACCCTCTTAATAGCTAAGGCGAGAGATCCTCTGCAATTGCAGTCAAGAGTTCATTCTGTTTGCTAAGCCATTACGGTCATTATTCTAATTACCTATCAAGGCCTATTCTTGTGTGTGGTGCTGCACAAAGACAAAGGGAATATTGTTTTTGTTGCTGAAAGTTTGCACTCTTAATCAAAGAAGAAGAGCATTCAGGCACCTAACAAATTGAGTGAGTTAGGGAGGGGAAAAAATTACCCCATGAATTAGCTAGGAAATGTTTGTGAGGAAAATGTCTGGGTGAAAAACTGATGTATTCCTGTCAATCACCAGCCCCTATATTCTTGCAAAGTGGAGTGTGGGAAGGCTGAGTGTCTAATAGCCTGCTTCACAGGCAGTAATTCCTCTGGAATATGGTGACTGATTTGCTTGACATTTCCTCTGGCGTCAGAGGTATTAGAACCATCAGGCAATTTCTGGGAAGCTAATTTGTTTCTTTCTACNNCTGAAATCTCCCAAAAATCCAGCACGATTTGGATGCAAATATCAGGAATCTTTTGTGTAATCCAAGAATTTATACAATTCTATTTTCTATTTCATTAACAAAGTTTCCTGCTGGCAGTATCCAAAATAAATCTGAGGTCTGGCATAACATATAGACATGTCTGTAGAGAAAAATGATTTTGTTAATTTAATCAATAATATGCCCTTACATGGAAACCTTGTCAGAATGTAATTATATATCCAAGCAAAGGTATTGCTACAGGCTTCCTAGTAAGAGTACTGCAGAGCAAAGCTGTGAACTTAAAAGGAACAGAGAGGCTTCAGATGCCCAAAATATTCTACCTTGTCTGTGCAGATGAAATTCCCAGTACTAGT
>VZUA01003011.1:819-17705 GCA_013401035.1 Horornis vulcanius | reverse complement strand
CACTAGAGACTGATTTGCCTCTTTCCTTGCTGTAAATCATGAAAAAAAACTGTACTGTGAAGCTCAACAGAAGACATTTCCCTGTAAGAAAGTAGTAGAGATAAAGGAAGTGCTGCTGCTTTTTTGACTTGCATGTCCTGATCCTCTTTCTCATGGGCATCTTCTGACTTCTCTTTTTTATTTAATTTTTTTTTTCCCTGAGCTTGGAATTAGGTCATGTATAAATAAAGCTGATTAAGTTGTTTTGTGAGGGAAATATTCCCACTAAGCTCCTAAATTTAATAAAAATGCACATTTTTAGTGAGAAAATGTTTATTTCTAAGAGAAATAATTAGCATGTAAGGTAAAGCAGAGCATGTTCNTTTTGAGAGTCACTACAGTGATGTAGACAATTTCCCAGGGGCCTGCAGAGAGACAGAAGCTGCATATGAATGGTGGTTGTTAATATATTTGTTTATTTTATGAAGTCTTTTCTTCCTTCAAGGAGACATCTAAGTTTTGTAGGTAGAAAAACAGGCAGGCAATTGGACTGTAATTCATATTTTGATCAAAATTATCAGTATAATGTTGAAAATACTCATACAGTATTTGCAGAGTTTCATAGTTTGAATTATTTAGAGTCATTAATAACATGTTTCTTGGGAGTCCTTTTCAGAGTCAGTTATGGGTAATATTTTCATGAATATTGCCAGGTTATGTTCTTTGGAAATTAGCTTATTGATTCCCTTCAATTGGAGGGTGACTTTTTGAAAACACTGGTTTCTTACCGACTCCTGGCTCTGCACAGGGAGAGCTGGTGTCTGAGATTAAAATTAGGCTGGGAATAAAATCAATAAAAAGCTCTGAAATTTCCACGAACCTCTCAAGGCAAATGTTTTTAAAATGAAGTTGTCTGAAGTAGTGCAGGTTTCCATTTGTTTGTGTCACTGGGAAGATGCAGCAGATGAAGCCCAAGCAAGGAAGCAATTAAATGTATTAACTGCCAGGTGACGGAAGGAAAGCCTAAATCCAGAAGGTTTTCCTGCTTCAGGCTGAAGGGTTCATAGAATAGAACCTCTTCAAAAGGAGAAGTCTGCCTGGTCAAGACCAGGTCCTGCTGTCCTGCTCAGCTTTGCTACAAATCCAGACCTGCAGAGCTCCTGCAGTGAGTCCAGGTGGGAATTCTTGTGTTTCCACCCTGCTCCAACCCAGCTGCAGTTACTGAAGGGTTTTTTGGAGATGTAGGACAGCAGTAGCAAGGCATTGTGCCAGAGGTGTGTGTTGGGCTGACACAGACCTTGTTTGTGTGTCTCTTCTGTGCTTTCTTACATTAAGGTGTCCCTGGGAAGGAGGTTTTGTCCATGTTTTGGTGATGTGGAAATTCCATCAAAGGCTGCAACAAATACGAGACATATAAATGAAGTGCTTCATTTATCAGTAATTTGGCAAACCTGCATCGTTCCTGTGCTTCAAGGGTTACAAGTCAAGCAGTTTTTAGCAAGCTGCTAATCTGCTGTGCTTGCTCTATAGTTATAGTTGCTGGCTGTCCCAGGAGTTTCCAGCAAATGCTCATACAATCTGATTAACATGGTTCACATACAAAGGGCGCTGGCCTGGGGACTACCACGTCTCATTAATGGAAATGAATTTTTCATGCCATGGCTGCTATGTCTGTGTGTTAAGACTTTTCATTTCTTTTTCCAATTCTATCTCTTTTCTGTATTGTATTTTTTTTAAGCAAAAATGTCTGTATGAATTTTAACAACTGGTTATATTACAGGTCTGAGAGTTTTTATATTTGCATACTGATGTTATTTTTACTAAGAAACAGATGTATTGGCAGCAGAGGAAAGAAAAGGAGTGCAATGGCATACATTTCTGTTTATATTGAAACCTTTAGCTCTGATTGAATGCTGGATGAGTTCAGCTTAAGGATGAGGTGACTTGATCTGTTCTTGGCAGCAGTCCTGCTTTGTGTGGGAGGTTGGAGCAGGTGACCCTGTGAGGTCCCTGCCAGCCAACATTTTCATGATTCTGTGAAATGTCAACTTCTCATTGTAACTCTCCATAATTAATTCCAGTATTGTAATTGATATATCATCCCATCTTTTTTAATAGGCTGTAACGTGTTCTACTGTGACATGAATATGGACATGTTCTGGTTTATAGCTGAAAGCAGGGACAGAAGGTTTAGTCTTCTCTTAGCGCTGTTCCTTGGGGTATTTTGGATTAATGGTGCCTTTTAAAGACAATTGGAGAGGAAGCAGTAGTACATATTAAACCAGTATGCAAAGTATGTTCTGTGACTGGTCATCCACAGCTGCTTTCCTGTGGCATTTGTTAACATTTTTTGCTTTCAGCATACTGTCATTTTCTGATTACCATTACTTTGTTGAAAGTTCCCAAACATCACTGGTTGTCTTGTCCAGGTGTGTAGGACACAGGTATCCAGCATCTTACAGGCTCATCAGCCCACATTTAGCTGATGGTATAGACCTGAATTAGCAGAAACAACCAGCCCTTCTGTTGATGCACTATTCCCACTTTAGAAGGGAATTGCTGCAATACCTCTAAGCATCAGTTATATGCTTTATAACCTCCTTTAGCTCAGTGTACTAAGCTATATGTTTCTTGAATATGTCCTCTTTGTTCTTGTCATAATGCACACTTTGCTTCTCTTCAACTGCTAATGTCTCTAAATCAAAAAGTTCTACAGCATAAACAATTTAAGCTGTAATAGCTATGCACAACCCTGGCCAAATATAAAGAAGGTTTATGAGAAGTTTTTCCTCTACAGTCACTGATCTGTTTTTTTTATTTCTTTTTAGATTATAAGGTATGTATGATGCTCTTCTCTAAGTGGTCAAGAAATGTTATGGTTGCTTTTTAAGAAATTATTCAGTGGGAAATGTGTATAGACTAGCAGTATAAATAAGCTCAGTCTACTGGCAGTCTGTGATAAGTTGTGCATAGATGGAAGTTTGACTGTCAACTTGAATGTGTCAAAAATGACCAGCTCAGGCTGAGACTGAGAACTGAGGCAGTCTTTAGGTAATGGACTTCTCCAGTTTATTTCTTGCAATGGCCTCATCTCCATACAGCACAGCAAGGCTGAGAGATTTCCTTAAATAATGATTGGGAGACCATCAAAGAGAGGCTGAAGATTAAACCATAGGCTAAGCAGCTGTGTCTCTTCTCCCAAGGATGTGGTCACAGTTGGGTAGGACTTGGCTGAAAACAGCCAAGATCTGACTGCTTTTGTAGCTTTGTTCCAGAAGGGCTTAAGTAAAAGTGTGACATTCTTCTGGAGAGCTACTGAAAGGACACACATTACTGATGTGTGAAGCTTTACATGTAGATGTACTTCATCACAGACGTTAAACCTGTGGCAGAACTGCCACAAAATAGGTGTGCAGAGGAAACAGCAGAAAGAAGGGGTGCTTCCTTTAATTTTTATCCTCAGGAATCCACTGAGGATTCCTTTGTTGACCTGAACTAACACATCTTGGATTTTCTTTTTTAGAGAAATCATACACTCAATTCAGCATGTAGACATTGGCAGATCCAGGATGCTGAATGTCACACCATGTTGACTATGTGTGAAAAAACATGTTCTGATAAATTCACAGGAATTGTACTCCATGCAAAATTACACCTCCAGGCAGACTCAAATGACCAAGCTCTTGACATTTCTCAAACTTGACAGCTTATTTCAGTGGAGATTTAGGAAAAAAAAAGGTCAAAGGACACCAAATGTATTACTGCTCTATTCTTCCAATAACTATAGCAACACTAAATCTTCTAATATTACATCTTGGGGCAAATGAAGGGTTTCTCATTTCTTCTAGGGAGAAGCAGGAGTAAACAAGGCTTAGGAAGAACAGCTGAGGAAGGTGGTGTTGTTTGGAGAAAAGGAGTCTTAGGGGAGACCTTATCTTCTCTAGAATTCCCTGGAAGGAGGTTTAGCCAGGTGGGGTTGGTCTCTTCTCTCAGGTGGCAAGTGGTGAGACAGAAGAAATGACTTTAAGCTGCACCAGAGAAGGTTTGGATTGGATATAAGGAAACATTTCTTCACTAAAAACCCTGGCACAGGTCCCCAGGGCAGTGTGGAGTCACCAGCCCTGGAGGTATTTAAAAGCTGTGCTGTTGTGGCACTTGGGGACGTGGTGTAGTGGTGGCCTTGGCAGTGCTGTGTTAATGGCTGGGCTCACTGGCCTTGAAGGTCTTTTCCAGTCTAACCAAGCACATGATTCTGCCATAGTCTGGGTTGTGTGCAGGGCTGTTACAGCCTGGTGGCACCTGCAGATGTCCCCTGGCCTGGCCAGGAGCAGTCTGGGGGCTGACAATGTGTGAACAGCTGGATTGCCTCCTGACAGGAGTCTGGGTGTCCGTGTTCCTCTGCAGGTGTACGGGGACATGAGTCTGCTTCCATCAACATGGGCTCATCTTGGGATGCAGCAGCAGTTGCCACGGCAACATCACTCTGTGTACTTGAGCTTTAACATTTGAGAGTTCACCCAGAAAATAAATTTGGCATGATCATGAAGTACACTTGCTTGTTTTCTGAATTCTTTGGATACAGATCGTTGAAAAGAGCAGAAAATTATGTTATTGCCTTACTGTTTTCTGCCATAAACCATGCACAGAATCATTAAAGCTGTCATCTATCAAAATATAGTAAAATTCCAATAAAGCTAAATTGTAAATGTTGCCATCTTCAGCTCCATAATATATTATTTTTAAGGGCTCCCTGTCATTGTTGAACTTGATAAAACTGAGTAAAACCCCACTGAGCAAGAAATGAGAAAAAAAAATCTAGAAAATGTAGTATTGAAGTAACGGTTTAATTTTTTTATACAAGTACTGACCTATTTTTCTACAGCAAGTTAGAACAGCACAGGATGGTGACAGCAGGAACATTTTTGTGTGTGTCTATCAATATTTTGAATATATCACTGAAAGTCTGGTTTCATCCAAAAAATTACTCTTGACATGAGACATCAGGGCTTCATATTTCCTCTATCTCTGATTTCCATGTGAGATATTGCTAATAGGAAGGTTTGTTCTTCTGTAATAACCAGCTAAGTTTGAGAAATTGATCCTAAGCTCTAAAAACTGGAGCACTTGGAACAGATTACCCAGAAAGGCTGTGGAGTCTCCTTCACTGGAGATAGCCCAGAACCGTCTGGATGCCAACCTTGTGCTGTGTCCCCTGGGATGATGCTGCTGGGGCAGGACCAGTTTTAGATAAAAGGTTGGACCAGTTTTAGATAAAATTGTCCCCTGAATGCTCCAGAGTCTTCAGCTTGTTTGTGGGTTGTGGTTTCCTTTTTTGTTTGGTTGTCTTTCTTTCCCCAAACAGATTGTGTTAATGTTTTCACTGCAAGGTTTTATCAATGACTGTTTAAAATCAGGAACAGAGTTGATGCCTATGATGAGGTCAGATTCCTGTTTTTCTTCTTTGTAGCTCATCCAGAAAAGTGACCTTTTGATTTTGGTTTTCTTTTGTTTGTTTTTGTTGTTAGTTGGCTGGTTGGTTGAGGTTTTGGTTTTTTAAGATTTGTTTTTTTTTCTGGTTTGTGGGTTTTTTGTTCTTTCCAAGATACGGGTTGAAATCACATCATGTTTTGCAATGTTGGTTTGCATCTTTTGAAGTACAGCAGACTCCCACAAGCACACTTTATTACAGTGTAGTAGCTTGAAATTGTACAGTTTCCAAATTTTTGAAGTTAAAATGACTTATTTTTCTTAATAATAATTTAAATAGGATTGACTGTAATTAAAGAGAAAAAAGAGTTTGAAAAATATTCAAGTGAAATGTGCCCGAGCCAAAGACTGGCAATGTAAAAATTTCCGAAGCAGAAATGAGTCACATAAAATTAACTTTCTTAAGAACTGCTATGGCCTGTAAGAACAGCTATTGCTGTCAGCATTTTCAAGTTAAACACCATTTACAATGATTTTATTTCACATCAAATTCAACTATAAGCTTAAATACAAACGCCCCAATAATAGTTTTTGTCCTGGTAAAGTTTTGTATATTATTTCTTTCAGAGGCAATTACAATATCTGGGGGGATGTAATTCAAAACATATTATTGATGAAACCTTGAAGTGGTAAAAATACATCTGTGCAGGCAAGCTGGATATTAGGTTAGTGTACAGACAGTCAATGTGAGGAAAAATGGGAAAAGGGAAAGACTGATGTTTTGGAAGAAGAGCTTTGGGTGGGATGGACAGGAGCTTGGGCAGAGTTTTGGGAAGGTAAATGGTGGGGAGGTGATTGGGGCAGGAGGATTTAGGTGGCAGGGCTGGGGCCTGGTGCAGATGAACAGAGATGTGGGACAGAATTTCTTCCCCTTACACCCAGTTTAAGAGCAGCATGTAAACACACAGCACATCCCGACTAGCCCTGAAGTCCTGATTCTCTGTCTGCTTCTTTGCTTTTAGAAACACTGAAATCCATCCAGTGCCCTTCTCAAGGAGAACAGCAGGATCTGAGTGTTGATTCCAGTGGAAAAATGAGTGATTAATTCATGAGCTAAGAAACTGGAGTGTTTATGTGTGTGGCTTCTCTCTCCTTGTTTGGTGTTGTCATCCTGATGTTTGCAAATGAGCAAAAAGAGTGAAGAGTGAGAAAACTGAGCTGTTCCCACTCTAATGGGAGGAGGGAAGGGCTGTCCTGGAAGCAAAGCAAAGGCAGCAGCACAGCACATCCCACAAGAAATGCACAGGCTCTGTAACAGAGCCATTTGTACTGATCTGATTACACTGAGTTTTAATAAACCTCCTTTGTAGACCCTGCGTGTATCACAGATGCTGTTCGCTCCTCTAAGGTCAGTAAATAGATCTGAGTTTTGTTTCAGGCAGATAGGTATTTGCACACTAAACGTGTCTGAGAAGGGAAAGATCTGTGTTAGTAATGCATGCCCAGCATATCAGAGACCAGCTAAGGTGCCTTTTTGTTACCTGGTGCTTGTCTGCTGGGGAAGAAGGAGCTTCCTGCAATCTTTCTGCGAGCCCCAGGAATTTAGAGATTCTGAAAAGGCAGCAGGCAAATATATCCATGTTCCTATGCACATCTGGATGGCCCAGGATATTATAGCTCAGTTGGCTGATGCATTTGATAGTAGGCAAATTAACTCTTGTTCCAGCTGGAGCTTGTCGTGCACAAGTCTTATCTGCACCACAGACCTTGTTCTTGTCATGTGGTTGTTGATATTGATGGTGTCCTGGTCCACATGGTGTTGATGATATAATAAAATCAATGAGAGATTTTGGAGAGGTCAAATACTTCATATCATTCATCTGTGCCAAAAAGGACTTGCTAATGAAGAGACAACTTTAGATTCAACTTAGCTGTGTCTGTTCTCCAGCCTGATGTCTCTGTTGTTTCTACTACAATACTCAGTCCTTCATGTTGCTTTCATCTTCCGTGAAATGTGAACAAGTGGTGAGTTTTGCCATTTGTTTTTATCTGGTGGCTCTATGGAGTGACAAAGCACTTAATTGTCCTGCTGTAACTGAACTGCTTGCCAAGCCCATATCCCAAAGGTGAGGGAAGGGAGAAATCATTACTGCATAAAATTAAGTCAGTGGTGATGGAAATATCACATTCTTATTTTTGAATTACAGGGTAGTGTAATGTTGCTGTTGACAAGGGCATCATAATCTCTTCTGCAAACAAGGATTTATGACTCTGAAGAAACTTGTCTAGGCCTGAAACTTGGCATCATCTCATTGAACAAGATACTAATTTGTTGTCATGCATACTTTAAAGCCTTGCAAGTGCAGTGGGTGTTGAGTTCCATGATAAGCACAGCTATTGCCCTTTAAACAGGTGATACTACATTTGCTTTGGGGGTTTTCCTAGGGACAAAAAGACTACAAGGACTTAGAGGAAAAGCACTCTGTATAGAAAAACCCCTTCAAAATGAGATGAGCCAGCTACCCTGGAATTTTGGATTTATGACTGTACGAAGAGGCCACAAGGCCTTTAGGAGAATTCCTGGGTGAATTTTACCTTTTCAGTGCTGAGCACTAAGTGGCCTGAGCAGGGTTTGCTGTGGGCAGCCCATGAATACTTGCCACACTTCCTGCTGTGCATGAGCCTGCTAATTGTCTCAGCTATTTATGAGCTGCATTTAACAACTGCAGCACCAGTCACAAACAATTTACAGTAGTATGTTCATATTCCTTTTTCCTTGTTGGTTTCATAAAATGCTCGTGTAAACTCACCTTTCTGTTAAGGAGGTATTGGAGGGTGGCAGGATCTTTAATGAAGATCATATTCTGTAGTTTTCAAAAGCTTTGCTGGTAAGGGATTGAAGCAGGGAAAGTTGTCAAGAAAAGAAGTTTCTGGTGTTTCCGTAACAAGATGTTCCTACCAGGCAGGATGTAAATGTGTTATTTTTAAGGTCAAAGCAGAGGCAGAGAGTTTTGAAATGGGCTCATTAAGGCAATAACGATCTGATAAAGCTGACTCTCCTGATTTCTTGTGTACAGTTAATTGAAAGGATATTTAGCTTTGGTTTGATACCTCTTTAAAAACATTCTCCCCACAAATCAGTGCAAGTATAGAAATGTACATCAGCTTTATTGGCCATCAGCTTGGCTCTGTCCAGTGTTCCAGAGTTTATGATCCCCTTTGCTGTCCCTACAGACTGGCTTTAAAGCTCATTTGGTGAATATTCAGACTTCTGGCATTTTGCAGTTGTTCTTTTATCTTTATAATAAAGCATGTATTTAACAACAATTAAATGTTGAAACAGCTTGCTGGCAGATGGGGTGAATTTTCTATCTCCTGAAGTTTTCAAAAATGTCTTTCAAAAATATGTTCATTTTATGGTCTGTATTATAGAGAAGACTGAACTAGAGTATTGTAGTGTTTTTTCTTCCATTTTTTCTGTATTTCTATTGTCTTTTTTAGGTCACAATTCACTATTACTGTGAATATGTGTAGTGTTTTCTTTCTCTTTCCAATTCCAAGCCAAAACTACATTTAATACATAACGTTTAAATCATGCCTGCTTCCTTAACCAGCTAAATACCAAATACTAAATAGAGCAGGTGATACAGATAGCACGGCACAAATGATCTGTGCCTTGAGAACCAGGAGACCCCTTTGAAAAATTACTTTTGCACTGGTTAAATGCAGTGCAGACCCTGATCTCAGATACTTCAAGGTAAGTTGTGCTGTCCTTAGACTGAAACAGTGAGCTTATAAATACTAGTGGAAAAACTGAAGTTAACAACTGCAGCTACTCATGCATTCTTTGCATTCTTTAACTAAAGTACATGTGTTGCTAATAAGATCCCATACTCCAAAGACTGGTCTCAGATATAAAACTGAATTGAATATTGATTTTTTTATTTTTGGTCATTTAGCTGCTTGCATGTTTGTTGTTGTTGTTTGGGTTTGTTTTTTGTTTTTTTTTTTTTTTTTCCTGAAGTGAGGAAACTGGTTTTGGTGCTTTGAATGAAAATTGAATTGCTGAGATGCTAAGATGTGGAATGGGGTTACTACTCACCTGCATGATAACCATTAATAACCATTTCAAGAAATTTCATAGGTATTTTTATTGTGCATTTTTATGTAGATTTAAATAAACTTCATTAATACACTCCATTGAACAATAATACACTTTTCTTTAATATCATAAATACGGGGAGAATTTAACCACAGATAACAACCACAGATAGGCAATGGTCAACATTTATAAGCTCAGCAAGATTAATATTTGCCATGAAAATGCATCTGAAAAACTGCCTTAATTCTGGTTTATGGCAACTGCTGTAGTAATCTGCCAAGGGTTTACTTATTTGGCTAAAACAGTTTGTTAAATGACTTCAGGAATTCTAGAGCCAGAATTATGTGTTTATGAAATGCAGTGATGGTTTGCTTTGCATTAAAGGACAAAACAGAGGTCTTTAATTTCTAATAAAAAGCAATATGAAGTAGAATTGGAAAGATTAGGTTGTTGGGCAGTTGATATTACTTAGCAGTGATCTGTGTCACTGATGGTTTGCAAATTAATCCTTCCACTAACAGAAGAGGAGATGGAGTGAAAGGGCAGATAAATAGCTTGGAAATGATTTATCTCAATTTTCCAAAGAATATTAATACACGGTTTGATGTCCTGTTGGTGCTTGGCAGGAAGCTCAGTGCAGCAGGCATCATTTCTGGGGCTGGCATTATTAAATATCTTCCTGAACAACCTGGATGGAGAGGCAGAGTGCTCCCTTGGGAGATCTCGAGGTGATTCACAACCCTGGGGGTTGTGGTGCTGGAGTTCAGAGGATGCTTCACCCCTGAGGGCTGGGCTAACAAAGTCCACGGAGGGCAGCCACAGCAGCTCTGCAGATGTTAGTCTTTGCAGCCATTTCTGCATTCCCCTGGAATTTAAAGACTAAATTTGCAATTGTCATTTAAATAAATAATGCAGGCTTTCACACTAATTTAAGAGGCTTTAGTGCAGCTCACTCTAAGCTCTGTTGCTCCCACTACATGTGGAAGAGTTTGGACTGCAGGGGGAGAATTGGTTTGCAAAGGGACAGGAATGGTGACTTGGAACGTGTGGGCTCTCTTGACTGTTCCCAGGCTGTCTGACAGTTATAGGTGAGGGATATTTATATGGCTGTAGGGGGAAAATAGGAACTGTAAATTGGTATTGTACAGAGGCAGATAGCCTTTCAGGGGATGATGGGCTGTTTCATTATATTGCAGCTTCCAAGCGGTTTGCTCTCTTCAGAGAGCTTCAAAAAGCTGAATTCCACTTTGCCATTACAGTGGGTTGCTCTATTATGTGGTAATGTTACTTGGAGATGAGTCTTGGAGAGTGAAAATGCCTTAAAACATAAAAATGGAGTGATAATGTAGTATTGTAGGTGTCAGTCTAGTGTTCATCACTATGAGAGGTTTCATATCTTCATCTTCATTTTATTCTAATTGAGAAGTGAGTCTGATGTTTGAAAAGCCCTAAATTACAGATGCTTATGTGTTGGAATGGCTATTGTCAGAGTGTGGGGGAAAAGGCACCCTGTTGTTGCAGTCTGTCAAAAATGATTTGTTGAAAATTGACTTTGAGTGTTTGTTCTGGAGGTCAGAGTTCCCTTTAGAGGGCTTCTACTTCCATTGAAATATATAGAAGTGCCACAGTTGTGCCTTGCTATTAAAAGAATGATTTTGTTACAAATACTTACCTGGCAGTGCTTTTGATTCATTAAAATGGGAAAAATAAGTGGAGCAAAACAGCTGGGACAATTTCTAAGTAAATTCATCAGTCATTCAGGAACTATGCATTTAAAATACCTATAAATAATAGAATGCTCCATCTAAATGGAAGCCTTTTATTGATATGTAAGTACAGTGTCACCCTGAAGTTTCTTTTTTAATTTATCATTTCCTTGTGTTTAGAATCAGATGAGGCAATTCATATTATTTCCAGCTTTTCAACTTTATTTTAACAGCATTATTTTGTATGGTGTGTGAAATGAAATTGTTGCACACAGTTGTTAAGCTTTAAAATTACTTTCAGGTAACAAATAATTGTTTTGGAAACTCTGAGCCTTCACTCAATTTTTTAATATTATCTCGAGGACTGACAAAATAATTGGATAATTTCAGTGGTTTGCCATTGGCACTTTTAAATTCCTTTTATTCATATTCTTACACTATATTTCCCATGAGAATGTTCATGGGACTGCTGATTCTACAAAAGACAGGACAATGGAAATGGAGAGAGTGAAATACTGAGAACCCAGTTTTGGGGCTTTATTTTCTGTTTCGTTCCCTCAGGTTTACAAAGAATAAATAAATTGCTTATGTGTGCATATAGAAACGAACATTTAGGTTTTAAATTTTGTTTTAATAGATAAAAAGATGGCCTATCACAAGGTGAATGCAGACCAGAGAGCACAGGGGCACTCTCCATACCTTGACAACGATGAGCTCCAAGCCACAGCGTTGGAACTGGAGTGGGACATGGAGAAGGAGCTGGAGGAGCCAGGCTTTGACCATTTCCGACTGGACAGCGCAGCCCAGCACCACCTGGGGAACTCACAGAGCCCTGACCTCGACCTGGAGCCCATCCAGCCTTCCTCTTCTCCAAAGGGAAGATTCCAGAGGCTTCAGGAAGATCCCGATTATGTCTCCCACTACACGAGACAGGCACCAAAGAGCAACCGCTGCAGCTTTTTTCGGATGCTGAAAGGATTTTGCACTGCTTTGATTTTATTTATTTTTGGAATTGTGATAGGATATTATGCACGCAAGAAATGCCCTTCTCCCCCAACATCTCAAGAACCAAATAATCCTCATATCTACCATGAAATTCTCAAGGAAATCAAAGCTGAAAATATTCAACGAATTTACAGGTATGTGCCTTGGCAGCTTTCTTGTCCAAATGCACTCAGGTCCCACTGTTAAGTTTTCATCTGATTTTTTTTTAATGTGGAATCTTATTTACAAACCCTGATTTTTTTTAATGTTCGGTTTTATCATGATGCTTGGGAGATGTTCATAAGCGTGTACAAAATTCATTTTTTAACAATGCAAATTTGTGTTAATCATCGTAAGTTTTGCTTTAATAATGTTCTATTGCTAAATATATTATCTTTAATGTAAATGAATTGAAAAACATAGATAATTCAAATTGAATTGAAATATAGACAATAGAACAGCAGTCCTAGATCCAGCTGATTGCCAAATAACACTATTGAAAAGCAAGGTTGATATGATGTTATGCAATATTTGTTGCTTTGAGAAATCCCTATCTAATTTTTGGCACAGAAGTGAACTCTAATTGGTATTTTTTCTCTATATGGTTAATTAAACCTTTATTCTCTATGGGTTTAGGATGGAGAAGTTGACCTTTGCACTCTGAAAGATGGTGATTTGTTTATTTTTTATTCTTTATTACCTGTTTTAAGAACGTATATTTTTGTAAAATATCTGGGTTTGACTGGGTTTGATTTTTTCCTTTTTCAGTGTGGAATCCTTTCAGTGCTTTGACAGTCTCTACAGCATGTTTGTATCAGAGTATATTCACTTTTCTGTAGTAGTGACTGTGGAAGAATATAGATTTTCCTGCCAACTTTTGAAAGTTACTTCTGTATGGGGAGGGGAGATGAGTTTATTTTTGGCTTCTGGAATGCAAAGTTCCTTTTTCATGTTAAAGGTAATGCATTGCAGATATTTTGATCAGTATCAGTTCAGAAGCAGCAGAACTCCCATACCTGAAGTTAGGAAAGACTGTTGTCAGGGTCAGCCAAAGAGGTGTTCCTGAGTAGATCAGAAATATATCAGAAGTAACCACAGGGGTGTTCTAACAACATTTATCTTTTATTATATTTGCTAAGCCAAGTCTTAAATCTTGTAGTGGGTAATACCAGGTTTTGAACCAACACTGTTACTAAATTCAAGAGAAAAAGTAAATATGAAGGATTTCATGACAGTTTTCATGGACTGAACTGATCACACAATCATGACTTCACACAAATCTAATTATTTTCATAATGGGAATGGGTACAGGTCATGAAAAATACTGATTTTTAATGTAAAAAGATAATTTCTTTGTTTTTCAGAGAGTAAACTGAACTGAATTCTGTCATTAGGCTTCATCACAACCAAAGTATTGGAGTAAGCTAAACCCTAAAATTGGGTATTACACAAATTACAGCAAATTGCTGACATGTCTGTCAGGATATACTTCAGTACTTTGTGTTTGGGGACTGGGAATCACTTGCCATTCTATTATTTCAAAGGGTGGTTTAAAACCATCCCTTTTCAAACCCTTTAATGATTTAATGTTGGGGTTTTTTTCCAAACCCTTGTCAAATGATTTCAGCTTGCCTTTAGGATAATAGTGAGAACCTGGATTTTAGGTAAAATGTATTCTATAAATATTTTAAAACTTAAAAAACTTTGGTAGCTGCCATCCCGTAATATAATTCTTAATAGTTGGGTTTCTTTTCTATTTAATGGCATGCTTTCAATAAAAGCAGTTGAATATTAATTTGGCTACCTATCAATTCTGTATATAAATATACAATCAATGCTTTTAGTGTACTGCCTTACCCAGCATTTTGGTCTGAGACAGCTTTTATCCCATGTTGTGTTCAGTTGCTTTCCCTCAACATCTGTTTGGCAGGAGTCAGTGACTGCAGTGAAACCTGGGTGTGTGTAGGCCTACGAGTATGGAACATTCAGCATATGTTACTTGGGTTAAAAAAAAAATGCCCAAACCTGACAAAATCAATATATGTTATTGAAAAACTTCCTTCAGTAAAATACTTTGAGTTACTAGGAATAAGTGGCAGCTGCTTAGTTTGCAACTTCTAAATGTTACTGAGCATGACATTAATTTAATTTTCGTTGTTTACTCCTTAGATCAGGCTCAGATGGTATGGGAGTTTGCTAACAGTCCTGTAATGGAATTAGGAGGGGAAAAAACCTGTTTAAGAGACACAGAGGTGCCAATCAAAGTGCTGGAGCAGAAATCACCTTAATGTGCTTGAAGGTCTGGGGTGGGAGCTTTCTGAAATCTGCTTGTGGTTGGATGAGGCTTTGAGGAATTGACCCTTTGCACTTCTAAAGAAGTGGCAGAGGTGCTCCAGGAAACTTTTGTTGGTTTTGTTTGGGTTTGGACTGGATTCTGTGTGAGTTGACTAAAACCTGTCTATCAATCCCTGTTAGGAATGAAAGTGGCTGAGTCCCCATCCCTGGAGGGATTTAAAGGACGTGTAGATGTGGCATTTAGAGACATGGTTTAGTCACCTTGTCACTCAGCAGTGCTGGCTGAATGGCTGGACTCAATCTCAGAGGTGTTTTCCAACCTAAACAATTCTGTGATGGTGTAGGATATCTGCAGTTTGTGTTCATGGGTTGCTGGATTGGGACATTCAGGTGCTTCTGTGTGGCTTCTCCACTGGAGGCTCCTGGTGGGCTCCCCTTTTGTCAGTCCCATCCCGGCTGGCTGCATCACCCCAGCTCCATGTTAAGGTTTTTTCTTTTCCCCAGCAGACATACTGGAAATTAGGTTAGGTAAGAAAACTCAGTATGTTGGCTTTTATTCCTTCAGCTTTGCACCTTGTTTCCCATGAAATGGGAATGCTACAGAATTTCTGTGCAGTTTAGCACAGTTGTAATTACTGGTCTTAGCCAAGTTGTTTATTCAGTGGTACAGCCCAAGTCAACCTTATCTCTGTGAGCCTTTTTGAGCATCTCTCCCCACCCTCTGTAGGGAGGTGCTTGCATTGTTGATGATAAAAGGTAGAAATCAGTTCTTTCCTGATGTTTCAGAGGTTTCAAGATGAGTGAGAAGTGCCTGAAGGGAAAAAGTAATTGCCACAAGAAAAATGAAGAGTTTTTCCTCACCTGTGTTTTAAACTGGGACAAAAATGAAAAAAGGGACAAATATTGTTAATAGGATTCACTCAGTAAATGAAACAATTCAGCAGTGTGAATACTACATTTGTTCAGATATGTATTTTTAAAGAGAAACAATCTTCTCCATGGGACAGGCAGATTCAGATCTGGTAAAATCAGTCATGATTTTGCGAACATCACTGGGCTGATGGGAATCCTGTAATTATATCTGTTTGTGCCATGAATATATTCACAGTTTGCTTCTGGAAGATATATGACAAAATTCAAATTTTAGTTAGGTATGATTTGGCTCTCATACTTCAGGGTGACTATGAAAAGGGCGAACATCCCACATCCAAAAGAGGTAGAAGCTGAAGCATGGAATACTTTGGGCACTGCTTTTGTTTATATCCCTAACCAGCAGAACCTGCCAGGGCTAAGGAGATGGATAAAGGTGGTAAAATTGATTTGCAGAAAGCAGGTTATCTCCTGGGACAGGTGGGTTGAGTTCTTGGAGCCCTTTTGGTGGGCATGTCAAGAGGGCACAGTGGGAGAGGAGTCACCTGTGCCTTGAGCTGTGCTCCCAAGGAATGTCTGCAGCTCCAAAATATCATTACACTGGGAAGGGCCCTGCTCTCCAAAGGGATGAATGCATTTAGATGTGCAAGTCTCTGCACTTATTAATAAATGCTGAAGGTTGTAAGAGGCAGACCTTCAAAAATGCAGAAACGCCCACTGCCAGTTTCGGTGAGCAGCGTGCTGCTGAATTCACAGAAGTAAATTTGCAATGAAAATATGAGGATTTTTCAACAAGATCCGACTTGTTAAAGCTAATTTTTAAGATGACACTCAGATTTCTACTATCACTTCATGCTTTTGAAAATTCAGCTGTTTTTTCTTTCCTTCTCTGTATGAGGTATGTGAAGTTACTTCAAAGTTATTGCTCCAAAACCAAATAAAAATGAAACAATACTTTTTTTTGGAAAATGTGTGGCTATCATAATTTTTTAGGAGGTGATAATTTTGGGGCTGGCTTCTGTAAATTAAATGGATAGACAAAGATTCATGTTGAATAGTAAGAATAAAAGAAACAGACAGTAGTGTTGTCAGTGATAACTCTGGTTTTGCCTTATTTATCAGATTAGCTATTTGCTCTCATGTTTTAAAAATTATTGTAGCCTTATTGAGCTTTACTCAATAATTACTTTCCAAAATTGTATATCTTGGTTATTACGAGATCCAGAGGTTTTTCTTTGATACATCTTCCCATGATTAAAACTGGGATAGGGACACAGAGAGAAGAATCTTTGCTTTGCTCTCCAGCCAATCTACAGAGAAGCTCCTGCATTTCAACTCTGTTTTCATCCTGTGTTCTCACTCAGATACTTCCTTCACTATCATTTTTCCCGCCTTGAGCAATAGGGAGGTTTAAATCCCTCCATAATACATCCAGTTGTAACTAACTGTCCTTTAGAGGCGTCTCTGTTCCTTATTCCAGCTGGTAATATCACCTGCAGAATCTCCCAAATCCATCTCTGGCA